>JAIQCU010000132.1:0-97083 GCA_022114935.1 Leptestheria dahalacensis
TTTCTAACGACCGGATTTCCCCTTTCTCCCCGTCCCTAAACTTTCAGTCCGTCCCCGGAATATTCACACTTGAACGGCAAACTTGTACGATTCGCTATCAGCTCTCATCCTTCGTTTAACTTGGACGGCCCTCTACGAATTCACGACCGATTCTTTCTTGTCACTACGCCATTTCAAGACTTGCTAATTATCTTCATTCTTTCCTGCTTCGTGATGTCGTGAGACACATTTCACGAGTGAAAAGCGAAACGACACAGAGAGATATTTTCAGGGAATCATTTTATAATTGCACGCATCGTTTCATATCACACGCAGGACTTATCAGATCAGTATACGAGAGTCGACAATCTCTGTACATTATCTCACTAAAACTACAGTATTTGAAGGAAAGTGTCAAGCTATGCTGGTTAGAAAGGAAGAATCTCGTGATGTCAGTGCATCGGTTTCCATGAGCTCAGCACGGAAGCGTTCCAGTTCGCGGATTCCACCCTCTCGAACCTCGTACGTGTGGCCGACCAATTGACGGTAAAAGTTGATGGCGAAAAGAATGAAAACGACGATGAACGGTATCAAAATGGCAGTAGCCACCCAAGCTGCGGCTTTTGATACGCTGAAAAACTGCACCCAGCAAAGAACGACCACTTCCACCATGAAGAGGAGGATACCGATCACTGTCGAACACGCCCAGGCCAACTCGATGTAAAAGTGCATCTTGTCGTGCGGGGATTCCCCGACGAGGCTGTATCATAACCAAGTATTACATTTCGTATGACGATCATAAATGCAGTTAATAAACGAGTTACATTATTACTAATTGAAACTATTAAAATATCAAGTAAATTAGTTTACAATTAATGATTGTTTTTTATATTATTACTGAACTAGTAGTAATATTCACTATTTAATATTATTGAGCTTATATAGATAGATAGCATCTCAGCTAAATGAGAACGTATTTCTAATATAACGCGGCAGGGCCACTTTTCTCGAGCAGCAATAGGCATACCTGGGGGTGTGCAGACTGGAAACCGCTTCCATGTGAGGTAGGATGCACGTGCTGATCAGCAGCGCCAGCATGTGAACGGCTACCAGCAAAGTGGTGCAAGCCGCAAAGATGAGTAGCAGTACCGAGGGTAGTGGTTCCTGGCACGTCGTTTCCTTGTATTCCCTGCATTCCGAGGGCGGTTGTTCCTGGCACGTCTCGTTCTTGCCCTCTGCGCACTGGTTATCTGACTGCCCCGTCAGCTGAATCTCAACCATAGCTATCTGTTACAGAAATACAAGAATCCTGTTAAAGGATGTGCAAAATGCAGCTTGCTCGTAACGCACCATGGCGAACCCGGCGAGTAGCGCGGAGGTGCTGCTGGCTGCTTTCAACTTCGCCTTGCTAAGGTGCAGCCTGCGCCAAGATAAGTACACCGCAGAATGTATGGAATCTCCATTGTGAGACATTCCCTAAAGTGTTGGACGAACCGAGGTTAAAACAGTACTCAACGTACTCGAATTTCACGTTACCTGTTTTATACTTCGGTGCTTTCTTGCAGAGAACTCTGACGGCTGTTGAATATGTAAAGCGAATAGTGATTTGCTTTGAGGGTAGGCTAGCCTGGCAAATTAAGAAATGAGATCTCGGGATTCCAGAGAAACCTCAAATCCAGAATGATACCAACAAAACTTGACAGTAACGTTAGGTGGTTACGTTATGAGATGTCCATATGGCAGTGAATAGCCTTCGAGTTCCTTAAGTTAAATTTATCCAATAATTAAAAGTATATTTTGCACCATTTCTGCAATGTTGTTAAGTTTAAAGCCAATGGGTGCGGTAACGGCAAATTCTCTATCAATATATCGGTTGGTTGGTTTATGTTATGTTATTATGCTAGCATACAAACATTAAATAGGGTAAAATCCCTACTTACGCTTCGCACCTGTTACTATGTAACTAAATAGCCTGTTCTTAAATTAACAATTATAATTTATTGGGCTAAATTGTACATTATTAATTGTATTAAATTGTTATATTGCAAATCAAACGAGTAGGCCGTCGGTAAAGCTTAGTTATGACGAACTTTAGAACATCCAACTTCGACATCGATCGATCTACATTTACATTCCGATAATACCTCTTCAGTTAATTGCATTCAGTCATCTTATCAAAGCAAGCGAATCGGGACCACAGTATAAGTGAATAGGAGCTGACTATTTTGCTCATGTTAAACTTTGTTGGTTACAGTGGCAAACAGCAGTTTCGCAACAGTGACGGATAGTTACTTACTGTTTCCTCATAATAAAACCATTGATTCTACAGTCTGGTTAGGTTTACAGGCACACACTCATCAGTTCATCGAAGGAGCTACTAAAATGTATTACCAAACAAACGTTAAAGAGTGACACTCATAAAAACAGTGCTAGGAGGGAAAAGAAACATAGCTGCTTAATCGAACAAGTCACTTTACACGGGAAAGATAACATCAAAGTATTAACTTTCTCAACACTGAAAGAATACGCTGGTAAAACGAGTAATTCTACGGGCAAGCTGCGAATGGAGAAACACTGCTTTGCTTGATAGACTGAGGTCATGCCCTTGGATCAGCCGGTGAAACCTTGGTGCGTTCTTCACGGCTGCCTTCGTCGGCTGGCCCGCTGCTTGTCGAAACGCAGTTCCATTTCCTCGAGTATCTTCGGTGTGTAACGGACAACCAGCTTCACGGAACCTTGAGCGGCTTTCAGCAACTCGACAGCCTTCTCGTGGTTTTCGCCCTCGACAGACTGTGACAATAAACATTTATTATATCAGTACCTTTCACATTGACATATTACATTAAACTAGTATGTTAGTTACGCAACGAAATAACTGACTTAAATAGTACAAATTTATTTTATTTGTTTACTCTTCATGCTACAGTACATTACATAATAACCTATAAATAAAATACTACATTATACATACGGTCGGTTCGATAAAGCAGCTTTAAAATTACACTATAATTGGGTTTATATTAACCTAATCGCTTATTTAAATTTATCATATTGTGTGAGTATCACTCTAACTAACGTAATTTTCTTACCACTCCATTGACTGAAAGCAACTGATCGCCCCTCTTGAGGACTCCGTGCCGATCCGCCACGCCGCCGGGAATGATGCGGGAAATATAGATGGGCGAATTCTGCTCGCGGCCTCCCATTACATTAAAACCGAGTCCCTCCTCCGTCTTGGGAAGTTCAACTACGCGGGGATGAGCGTGTCCCTCGCTGGCCGCGAAGGCGGCGATAGTGGCCTTAGCTGTAGCCGACGCTCGGACGTCGGGCGACCCGTTCATCTCGACTGTCTCGTAGACGTGCTCATAGACTTCGCGAACCGCCCGCAGAAAGTCGCTCTGCAGTACCTTTTGCAGGGCAGCAAGTTTAGCTGTGGGTACCTCTCCACCTGCAAGAATTAATACAGATATGAAATTTAAATAATATACATACATAATCGAAATCAAAATCAATGGGAATATTGAAAAATACCGCGCATTACTTTTAATCAGCTTGTCCAGAAGTTCCACAGCTCTGCTGATATCTGAAAAAAAAATAGGCATTTCAGTCAACTTCTGGGTTAATGCAGTTCGAGATAAACGCGAGGAAAGACCATTCCCGGGTTCCGTTTTTAATGCTGTGGGTCACCAGGCTTGTCTCGTCTAGCCCACTCTTTAATCAATGAATTCATTATAATTGAAATTACCACGTGTAATAACCTCTTGTGTTTCCTAGAGGAACTTCTTTCTATACAAGCACCATAACACGTGAACGTCCTGTTGATTGGCTAGGACGATAAAACTTGAGAATTTAGGAAAATAGTTGAACTGGTGAAACCGTCTTCATCAGCATTATAACCACTATAATACTATAATAGCATCACTGATCACAACAATATCTTCTTATTATATCACATTTTGTTATGAACGTAAAAATCAACGAATACCCTGAAAAGGCAGATATGATATTTACACCGTTTACACTATTTTCGATAGCCGCACTTATTACCTCTTTCCAGTGTTAACGGCTCCGTTTTAGCTGCCATTCTTCGTAACCTTGGCTAATGGACTCTCAATTATATAGATTTAAAAGCGAGTAAAGTTATATTGAAAGGGAGAGGCAGGCCTGGACGATTGACAGAAAAGCCGAGGCGACAACAGGGTTAATGCGTCTACTACTAGGGTTGCGCTAATGCACTCTTTTAAGTTCTGTATTCGCAATTAAATTCCAAAATTGGTATCAATCAAATCAAATCCTTGATCATATCAATCCCTTGTAATGGATGCCAAACAAGAAATAATGTATTTTAGCGCTTCTTATAAACACAGGGTTTCAAGAGCACTCTAGGAAGATCTGCCGCTTTGTCGAGGCCCCGTACTTTCTTGAGGTCGGAGAGAAAGAAGTAATCGTTGGTCGTATCAGTGTTGATTGGCTGGAAACCGAATTTTTTAAACATCTGTACAAAGCTTTCCACGTTGTTGCAGCGACTTGAAACCTCAGCCACTTTCAACACGCCCCTAGACGGATAAACATAAAACCAATTCATCAGTAAACATTCTATAAACTGTCGCTACGCTGTCGTTGATACCCAGTTTTCAGCACTCGGTTGGCTTCGAGCAGAAATTCGTTGATGTTGGTCCCCATAAGTGATAAACAGAACACTGCGACGTCCACGCTACCGTCAGGCAAGGGTACATTAGCCATGTCGCAGGCGGTCACGCGTTCATTTGCTGCGACCAGATCAAACGAGTGCACCATGTTTTTCACGTTCTCAGCCAGCTTTGCTTCACCACAACCGAAGTCGGCTATCACGAGCGACTGTGGCCTGTTGAAATACAATAAATGATCAATTGACATTTTAGGAAACACATAAATGTAACGGAAACTAGAATTACATCTTGGATACACTGGAAATGATGAGGTCGATAGGGTTGGCGGGCCACTTGGACACCTGGTTGCGGAAGCCCTGGTGGTAGACGTTGAACGCCTCGGGATCTTCTTGAAACAGTTTCCACGCCTCGGCACTCGTCTTGGTGTACAGCTGCTCATTGAGGTAGCGGAAGCGGGCTCCCTCGAGCTTCTCGCGGGCTTCTTCAAAGACGTTCCGCTTCTTCTTCGACTTCGAACGCTGCGCTACTGCATTGGCTCCTTGCTCGGACTGGGCTGCGACGGCTGCTTTAAATTTCGATTTCTGTATCGCCGGGTTGTGAATCTGAGATTTCTGTTTTGCTTTCTTGCTGTTCAGCTTCGACGTGTTGGCGATGGTGTAAGATTTCTTCGACTTTTTGGCCGCCTTCGATCGCGACTTGCCCATGGTAGAATAAAACTTAGGGGCGATTACAATACAGCAAATTCCGTTAAGTATAAAGGATATAACCTAACTTGTTGAAGTTAAACTAGTTCACGTGGTTGCAAGTTTTAGCAGTTGAACGCTACCTAGCGGAAGCGTGCTGAAACTCGTATAGAACCGCAAAAGGCATAAAGATCGATAATTTTAACCTCGTAGAATGTTTACATTCCACATCATTAAATGCATTAAATTTGATAACGACTATTTAATTAATTTAGTGTCAAATGTGCGTTAAGAACTTTCCGCAAATCTGAAATATATTTCCTATTATCCTTTTGTTTAGCTATTTATGTTACTGCGTTATACATCTATTGAAACTTATGCCCGCCAGTGCTGATTTTAAATTTACACGTAATGTGTAATCTGGTAAACAGTCCATGTTAAGTACAAATAGATTATCAGTATTATGCAGAGATATTTGCCTTCATTAACTAAGGTGTACACATGGACGGAAGAAACTCGAACTCGTTTACAACGTTTATTGTAGGGAAAATCATATACTGCAAATCCTGTCTGTTTGGTTACAATCTACATTTATTACATTATACTGCAAACAGTCAAAATTGATATTACATCTTTGGTTAAAAGTGCGCAAACAACAAACCCATATACCCACGATCCGACATAAATATATTTCTGAAAAATTTCCCAAGTACGAATCCCTGCTTGTCGGTTTCTATTTCGTCTAATTGTTAACGAGTAGTGTGCTAGAGGAGAACCTGTGGAAAATGTACGTCAAGGGCCGTCGAGAACCATCGGATGTTGTGCCTGCGTGTGTCCGTTTTGTATTTTTAGGGGGGGAAGACGTTTTTCTGTCATCAGACCGCGAACTGTTGGTGAGATTTCAACATGTCTTACTCGCAGAGACGCCCCACCAGCGGACTTAATCCCTGATCTCTCCTCCACGACGCCAGTCTCTGGTAAAACCATTGCTGCAAATAACACAAAAACCATTTTAAAACAAAGTTAGCTGCTAATATAAATAGCAGGGCTGTCCTTGTATATCTACGCTTTCTGAGTTTCGATATAACGTACTGTTTATTATCGCGCATCGATAAGAATTTCGAATATCGATAAATTAAGAAACTCTTTACGTATCGTTAATATCGATATTGGTTTTGCTCGCCGGGTTTTTTTTCGATGTATCGATGCAGTTCTAGTTCCATATCGTTATCGTATCGTTAATATCGATATAACAATTGTGTTAATTATCGATATTGAAATTTCGAATTTCGATAAATTAAGAAACTCTTTACGTATCGTTAATATCGATAATGGTTTTGCTCGCCGGGGGGGTTTAGATGTATCGATGCAGTTCTAGCTCCGTATCGTTGTCGTATCGTTAATATCGATATAACAATTGTGTTAATTATCGATATCGAAATTTCGATATATCGATGCTATTTGGTCTCGATACATGTTATCATTGTCGTATCGATAAGCAAATTAACTTATGGTATATCGTATCATTAATATCGATATTAGTTAGGGATGGGCAATATACCAGTATCGATAATACAATTTTGGTACATCGTCGTGGTATCGATAAGGTTTTCGAACATCGGTAAGCAAATCGATATCGATTTAAAGAAACCTTATTCGTATCGTTAATGTCGACATAAGTTGTCTTCAATCGTATTGGTAAAGGAACTGATATTAGTTTCCTGCAACAGATTTCTGATATATCGATATTAATATCGAAAATTTCGATATATCGATGCTTTTTGGCATCGGTATTACCGTATCGGCAAGATTTAGAATGCTGATAGGGGAATTGTTATCGATATTAGGTAACCTTACTGATGCAACGTATCGTTAATATCGATATCAGTTATAATCAACAAGGGTTGTCCGATATATCGATATCGATATCAAAAATTTCGCTGTATCACTATCGTACTGATTAAGAATTTTGAATATCGATAAAGAAACCGATATCGATATAAAGAATCTGTGATATCGGAACATTAAACGCGATAACTGCTAACAATCATAATAATATCAACCGAAATCAATTCAAGTTTCGTCTGTTGAACTCAATCTCTCCGCATAACCCAACACGGATGTTTGTACGCAAATAGACGACAGGATTGGGAATTTGTAAAGAAGAATAGAGAAAGGGAAAAGTGACATATTGCGAATCAAAATTAGACCGGAAACGAGGGTGACAATGAAAACATGAAAGAGGACGCGGTTTAACAAATGTCACCTCAACTTGATGTTCCTCTAGCCCGGTCTCAGCGGCCAGGATGGCCACATCAGACGGGTACAGATTCTTATTCCTGCTGAAATGATGATCAAGGATCGCTTCTTGGTCCGGGGTAATGTTCAGCGATCCTCCTGCACCGATCCTCGAGTCCTGTTTCAGCATCGACATTTCGGTTACCTGAATCAGGAAACATCAAAAGCAAATGACATATGAAAGCCTAATGACATGCTTAGTTTGGTTTGAGGTGAAATCGATACAGGCGGTGAAACCTATGAATACTAACACACCGGTGAATGGATCATTTAAAATGTAAATTAATTGATCAGGTGTTGGCCTGCCATGATCGATTTGGCCCGAAGAAAGTGTTTTATATTCCGATCACGGTATGTTGGCCAGCCTTACTCTCCGTTTCCGCTAAATAGCGTAATCACGCTCACATTCCACACTTTGAGGTAAATTTATTCCCCCTGTACAAATAATTCATTCAAATTCAAACGATCGTGTTGAATTGAATGACAGATATGTTATACAATTCCATGGTATAGAAAACGGATTTTTTTTTCAAATCCACAACACCAATGTTGGTTATACAAGTTCTCACGGAAGATCATTATTAGCGCTACTTGTTAAGTTTCTCTTCAGACTTTCACAAAGTTATATATAAGTATGCTCTGTTAACAACCAGTCATTTCACATATCAGCTCTTGTACAATGTTTCCTCACTTCGAACATCATTGATCCTTGTTTACGTTTCCTTCAAGCGCCCTTTGACTAGATTGAATTTAAATTTAATTATACTTTACTGTGATTCTATTGCTATGCAATTGAATACTATACTTTCTAACTCTTATTATGTACACGCACCACACTGTATGTATTGGGCATCATACGAAACATGCATGGATACTGGATACTGTAACTATGGAAAGTTTCGTTTGAAAGTATAGACTCAAATCGTTCCAAAGATTCAAGGTTAGGTACTCGATGACCGACATCAACTTTAGAGGCTGTGACAGTAATACGGCCAAATATTGTGCCAAGAATTGGATACTTGCGAGAGCATGTTTTTGGCACGGAAAACGCTTGTTTTGCTTTCCCGAAATAGACCACCAGCTCGGGCGGTCCAAATTGGAGGAATGCCTTCTTCTTCCACTTGAAATATCGCTATATACATCTGCGCCCACCATCTTCAATATACTGTATATCTAACACACTCATATATATTTTGATGTGTGTAATATTAATATATAGTATTATGATAAAATATGATAATGATATAAGGCCTCGATAGTGTAGAGCGTTTCGCTGGCCACCTCTGTTGGCTATAAAAGGTCCAGGTGGAGTAATCGTCAAATTCCTCCACAGGGCGCGACATGTTCTTACCAAAAAGTAATCAGGTAAACGCCCCTGTATGCCTTGAAACAGTTCTTCCCCCCAGGTGAAACGCAGCTATATAAACAGAGCCTTGAAAAGACCAGGATATCTTACCGCGTGTTGCTTCCTTTGAAACCACTGAGTTGCCTTTTCAACACAAGAAGCGCCTCTCGCCTTTTACTTTGAACTGAAGTCGATTTGTACAGTTGGCGCGTGTTTTGTTCCCATCATACCGTGTGTTTCAAAGGAGGCTCCGCCTTTCGACAGGCAGGGTTCGCGACTTTGAGAATCATTCAAAATGAAACATGATTTTCAAGGATACTATTCCATTCATTCATTCATCTATCAGACTGCATAACAAGCTTTTCACGTTCATCAATGACAGAATTTCAGGCATTTTACGAATTTCACGTTTTAAGGTTTCAGATTATACTAACGTAATTTAAGAGCGGGCCCTCGTGTAGAGCATATGGCGCACCATTTGTGCGTGCAATAAGGAGTCCGGGTGCCCCACTGACGTCATATCGTACGGGATGCACGCGCTCTTAATAACCGACACATCGTTGTAGGACACACGCAAGTGTGTTTTCTCTTGTTCAGTCAAGGTAAAGTAGGACCATTAAGACTCACAGGTGTGCATTTTCTAGTGCTTTCTCCGCAGTACCACAATTTCTCCTTTTTCTTTAAAGGGGATTTTCAGTCCTTTATAACAAAGATAAGGAGCGGGATTAAAACTACGGTTCAAATATTGGCTAATGATAACAAGATTTCGGACCAATGACGAGAAAGCGACGATTGCTTTTTATAACTTTTTATTGAAACTTTATTTTATGTAATAAAGTGGAATTGCATGAAACGAGCAAAATAAACCCTCGCTGCAAAAAAATGGTAGGAATAAAAAAAAAGAAACACAAAATTTACTCGTCTGAATCACTTCCAGATTCGTCCGATTCCACTTCTTCTTTAACGTCGATGTTGAACTTGTATTCCTGATCGCAGCCCGTGTACGCGTCGCTCATAAAGTACAAGGTGTAGTTATGTTTGCCGGGGCTGGGGGCGACAAAGTCCAGTTTAACTTTAGCCTTCTGCTGCAGGGTCTGTCGCTTAATGGACAAGAGCGAATTGGTCTCGGGGTCTCCGATGACAACCCACCAGCCTTCTTCGCGTTTCTGAGGGAAGAAGGGCGCGATGACGGGGCCGACGACTTCGTCCTCCCGTTCCAGGTTAACGATGACGTTGACCGACTGACCCGTAGCCAGCCTGTCTTTATCGGCGACTTCGTAGGCCAGCTCGATGTTTGGATAGCGGTTACAGAAGCGGGCGACATCGGCCATCTGAAGATCGCTCAGACCCAGCAGAGAGGTTCGTTCCTCGTCCTCCAGTTCCATGATATCGAAGATGGTCTCGACGCCCTTTTCCGTGCAGCGCTTGATGATATCTGCCGTAAAGTGAGGCAGCTGCTTCAAGTACGAGTCCTTGGACCACATGGCCTGTGTCACCATCTGAGACAGTTCCATGGCAGCTACCGCCGGGGAGAGCCATCCGTTGGAGCTGAGCACATCAACCGAGGCCTGGATAAGTCGCATGGCTTTGGTCAGAATCATTTCGGTGTCCTGCTGGAGTTCGGCAGGAAGCTGTATGCGCGACAGGTGGGCCTGCAGAAGGAGGAAGGTTTTAACGTGCGGATCGTTGTACTTGGCATTGGCCTGCGGTTTGTTGGGAAGACGCTGGGCCAGCTGCCGAAGAACCACTTCCTCTCCGTGACGGACGGGCACATTATCGTACTCCGCTGCCGCCGAGATAATCTCCAAAAGGCCGCGAATCTTCGTCTTGGCGTTCAGCGACAGGCTAAACAGCTCAATGGTGGTGTAGTGGATGCAGTAATAGGCCGCAATCATGCCCAAGTTGAGCGGCGTGACCAGGAAATCGTCCTCGATGGCGATGCACTTGGACTGTTCCAGATCGCTCAAAGTATTCTCAACCAGCTCCGACAAATGGTCCGACAGATGGCGATGCGTCACCCCCTATCAAGGCAACAGTAACTGAATTAGTTATCTCAATTAAACAACGTTATCGTTAGCGGTAACAATTAAAATTTTGATGACTAAAACAAGATACATTATTTATAGAGGATTGATGGAAGTTGCTGAAGTGAAAATCGAACACTGAGAACGATGAAATGCAGTGTAAACTAAACAACTCAAGTGATATTTTTATTATTAACAAAACAACTGGTTATTTTTTGCACGCGGTACTTGTATGGCAACGTCTATTTTGATTGAATTCACGTTCATTTAGGGCAAATGCCAAAGTACCAACTAAATGGCTAGTGCTGTAAAAACATAGGGGACAAGTCCTAAAAGATTATTAAAAAGCACAAAGGTAAATAATGTAATGAAGATTAGAGTGGCCTTTAAATTGCCCTTACCTAAAATTAAACCTAACTCTCGATGTAAAACTAAAAATAACCGAGACCAAAGTAAAGCAAATCGATTTGGTATTACTCAATATAAATAGGGCAAAAAAATAAACAAACCTTGCGTCATATTACTGATACGTTAATAAACGGTAAGTCAGTTATTTGCGCAAACTGCCAACTACTTGTCCTTTAAAGCAACCAAAAATAGTTGTATAAAGTATTAAATCAAGAAAATGTTAGATTAATATAACTGTACACATATGTATATATACCCTGTTAAATTACTCTAACATTAAATTCACAGATAAGTTAGTAATACCTGTAAGTTGTAATAATTGGGGTTCTGAGTCATTCTCCGGTAGAGGAAGGTCCAGGTCAGGTTGTCCACAGCGTCCTGCTTGTTCTCGATGGTCTTGGTAACAATCTCAGCATTGAAGTGATCATGAAGACAGTGGTCCAGGTGACTCTCGATGGGCAAGGGCTCGTAAAGAAACTTCTTGTAGAAATCCTTCTTTGACGACTGGCACAGCAAGACGCACTTGGCGTCGTCATCTTCGGTGGGCCTGTTGGCGCGCCCAGCCATCTGGAGAAGGTCCGTTACAGGGTAGTCATTGTACATGTGCATTCTGCCGTTGTAGCTCTGCGTGTCCATAATGACCACCAAGTGAGCGTGCACCGAGAGGGCCCAGCACAGCGACTTGGAGACCACGAGTATCTGAATGGCTCCCAGGTCGAAGAGCTGCTCGACGATACGTCGATCGGCCACAGTCAAACCTTCATGCAGGTAGCCGACTCCTTGCTGCAGAGTCTCCTGCAGCGTTTTATCGCTCAGGCGGTTGATGAACGGCTTGATGTCATCCAGTTCGGCATGCAGGTAGCGGTCGGGATCGGTATCGGCGGCGGCGAACGTCAGGATATCGATAGCAGTGATCCTCGTCTGTTTGCGAGAGGGAACAAAGACGATGACAGGTTTTGCCGGGCTGTGCTTGGCGATGGCGTTGCAAACCGGCTTGCCCATTGCAAGGATCCTCGATGCATTGTGGGTGATGTTGAACCCTTGGATGTGAAGTTCCAGCGGAACGGGACGGACATTCGGGTGGAAACTGAAGGTGGCATTGGCCGGGCAACCGAGCCACTGCGCCACGTCCTTAGCATTGGCCAGAGATGAGCTCAAAGCTACAATACGCAAGGGTTTCTGAAGCTGAGCAGCAATATAGCGCATGCGGGAGCAGACTACTTCCATGGTGGGGCCCTCTTCACCTCCCATAAGTTGCAGTTCATCGACGATAAACAGATGAATGTTTTGAACATTCTTGCGTTGCCTCCAGCGTCTCGACAGAACATCCCAATGATCCGGAGTGGAAAGAATGAGATTGGCCTTGGCCAGCAGCTTCAAATCGGTTGCAGTTTCTCCGGTGAGAAGGGCCACGCGCTTGCCTAGTTGAGAGGCGAAAGTGTCCTGCCAAGCAGCGTACATGACTTCAGCCAACTCTTGCTTGGGAGTGATGTAGACACAGCGAGGTTCGTCGGCTTCATCCCCCTCCTGTTTCTGGCTCAGAAGTCGCAAAATGGCAAACTCGGCGCAGATGGTTTTACCCGATCCCGTTGGCGCTCCTACAAAGACACTGTCGTCCGTATTGTAGAGGGCATTGAAAACTTGCGTCTGAATCGGGTTGAACTGCTGAAACTTGTTGGTGTAGAGGGCCTCGTACGACTTGTTGCGAAGAGCGGTAACCGGTAGAGGCTGAAGGTCCAGTAGTTCCGTCGGTGGCGGATACTTTTCCGGAAGGATCAGGTGCCGGAAGGAGACCGGCAGCTGAGTTTCCGAGCCAATCCAGCGGTCCGACACGACGCGGATGAAATACTGCGGCGGGAGAGGTTCGAATACCGGTACGAAAAACTTAACCAGGTGTTCATCTTCGGCGTAAGCAGCTTTCAGTAGGAAAAACTCGTGATGTAAGATAACCTCAGAATCGACATCCTCGACCAGGATCCAAAAGGATTCCGCCTTACCGTGGATCTTGTCATCCCACTGGAAGTCCGGAGTGATGGTCAGTTCAACTCGAAGAGTCGATCGCGTAATGGGCTGAATGTGAGTCGACAACTCCAGTTTGGGGAACTGGTGAATATACTTATGAATGATCTTCCCGGATTTGGGCATGCGCACCAGCTCTCCAATTTCATTGGGTCCCAAATCGTACAGCCTCTCCCAGGGGAAACTCTTCTTCTCCAGTTTGCGAATCACCTCGTCCGGGATCTTCCTAAATTGCCTGAGCGGACTCATCGACTGCCACATCCTGCGGTCAATCATCTTGCTCAGCGACAGGGCCTTATCGGCCAACTGGGCCCAACCACGGTTGACGACGATTTCAAAGATGGCGCGCATCAAACGGTTGGCCGACTGCGTCACATAAACCATATCGGCCATCAGAGCGAATCCTTCGAGCTTCAGCTGCGAGATGTAGGCCTGGAGAAGGACGTTCACTTTGGCGCTGGGTTCTTCAATGCTTTCCTTAATGGGGATGGGTACGCGTTCCATCAGCTTCTGAAGTTCCAGTTTCTCCTCTTCCCTGACGGTAATGTTCCTAAACTCTGAGGAAAGCGAAAAGACGCGGAACAACTCAATCTCGCTCAGTGTTGGCTTCAACAACTGGTTGTATGTCGAGATGGTGTTGTGAGTACAGTAGTAATGGCTAGCAATGCGTCCCAGTTCCGTTCCTTGAAGGTTGCCCGATTTGCGGTCGTACTTGATCAGATGGCACTTGTCCAGGGCGACGGCAGCCGAGTGGATAAGATCAGCGCGGTGTTTCTCCAGCAGCGGATCCGCTTTGAGCTTGTCGTGCGTAATGCCGTACAGCTGCGGAGACCTAAGCATTCGAATGTAGAGATACGAGTAACCCAGCCATTTGACTGCATCTTTGACCGTCTGAACGGTTCCGGAAACGATCTCGGCGTTGAGCATGTCGGGTAGTTTGGACACCATTTGTGATTCGACCGGCAGTTGTTGGTTCAAGAGGGACAGGTAATACTGCAACTCGCTGTGGTTGGTGATGAGAATGCCTTCTCCCTTTGTATCGTACTGCGGTCTGCCGGCACGACCCAGCATCTGAAGTACGTCAAGGGCACCCAGTTCGGTCCAGCGACCCTTTTCCGGGTTGTAGACCTGCGTTCCTTTGATGATGACCGTATGCGCGGGAAGGTTGACACCCCAGGCTAGCGTGGCCGTGGAGACGAGAAGCTGGATATGTCGATCGGCAAAGAGATCTTCCACCAGGGTTCTGTCGACGCGAGACATTCCAGCGTGGTGAATGGCGAAACCGTACGAGAGGAGATCCTTTAATTCAGGATTCTTCACCTGCTCCGCTTCGTTCCTCAAAACCTCCGTGGAGGCCGACCCTTCGCGCAGAAATGATCCCAGCGAGTCCTTTTCAACACACAGGTCTCGAATGGCCCTGGCTGTTTTACCAGTTTCCTTGCGTGAATGAACGAAGACGAGGATTTGGTTCTTCCCGGCGTGCTCCATGACCTTCTCGTAGACAATTTCGTTCATGACCTGGTACCTCTTGATGGCCTTCTTCTCCGTAATGCCAATGTACTGCTGTTCCAGCGGCACCGGGCGGAAACTGTTGTCGAAATAGAACAGACCCGTCTTGGGTCGGACGCGCAAGAAGGTCGCCACGTCTTCGTAATTGGGTAGGGTGGCGCTGAGTCCGACCAATCGCACGTCCTCCTGGGTGGCTTCGATGTTTCGGATGGTCCTGGCTACCAGGGCTTCTAGCACGGGGCCTCGGTCGTCGTGAAGAAGGTGGATTTCGTCGAAAATCATCAGACGGACCAACTGGGTGTAGGTGCGATCCCCGGCTTTGCGCGTGATGATGTCCCACTTTTCTGGTGTACAAACAATAACCTGCGTTGCGGCGATTTCCTCCCTGCTCAGCTGATGGTCACCCGTCAGTTCGCCGACCTTGAGGTTGTAGGGCGCCAGGCGCTTGGAAAAGCTGCCGACCATTTCCTGCACCAAGGATCTCATGGGTGCAACATAGATGATCTTGAATTCTTCGGCGCGGATGCTGCCGTCCGGGTTGATGTGTTTACCAATCTCTCGCATCATGGTCAGCAGGGCTACGTTGGTCTTGCCAGCTCCGGTAGGCGCGCAGATGAGCATGTTTTCGTTGGACTCCAGCGCCGTCTTGTAAATCCGCGACTGGATCCGGTTCAACGTCTTGAATCCCTCGAAAGCCGCCTGGGCGTACTGCGGTAACTTGTCAACCGGCATGAGAATCTCTTCGGCTGCGAAAGGCTTGGGCTTGAGAGCGGGAACGTGGACTTCTTCATAGCCTTTACGTTGTTTGCGGAACGATCCATCGGGAAGCTGGCATTTCTTATTCGACATGAAGTGCGATCCCTGTGTGAAAGTCATGTCCTCGAGATCCAGCAATTCGCGCAGTCCTGGTACCAAACCGGCTCCCTCGGCTCCTCCAGTGGCCCCTTCCTTGATAACAAGCCCCGAGGCGGCGCCACGGCGAGACTTCCGTTCTTCTCCTGTAATGTAAACCGTACTCTGAACACACTGATGAAAAACCAGAAGTAGCGCTTGATTTGGAAAAATGTAAAACTCCTTGAAACCTGTCGCGACCGAATTTCGGGAGTACTGAATCTTGAACAGGTAAATTTTAGCATTACAATTACAATTGATATTTCAAATTTCTTGTTGTTACGCACACACAGATTTTTAGACAAACAATTGTATTTCTTAGATTAGGTTAAGTACAAAATGTTGAAAAATAAATAAGATTTCATAATTTATTTTTTAAAATCAATGTACTATAATTTTTCTCAATTTAGCATAACCACAATTAACTTAAATTTCACAAAATTTACTATACAAAAACTGCATAATTTATTACTCAAGTTCAATAAATTTACCTGATAAAATAATTATTTTATATATATATATATATATATATATATATATATACAGAACAAAATGACACTTATTACAAAGGGTATGCAGTTAAACCAGCAGTTAATTAAGTACAGCTTACATTTAGTTCAAGCAATCGAAATAGGATATTACCATCAACTTCCATGGCTTCTGCACCGCCTCCGCCTCCCGCATCGTCTTTCCCCATTTCCAGCTGACGAAGAATCTTGGATAGCGAAGAATCCGCTGTCATCTCGTCTTTGATTCGGGTCCTTTCAGTATCGCTCTGGGCTGACGCGAGGAGCGTACAGTACAGGATCATACGGCGGTTCTGCTTCAGTTCTTTGATAAAGTCGAAACAGTCGAAGCCGAGCAGAACGACTAGCTGATTCTCACATTCGCGCTCGTCCTGAGAATTTTTCAGGATCTGTAAAACTTCTCCGGCGCGGGCCTGAGAAATCATGGGATCTGAATAGTACTTGGACAGCTTCCTTTGCAGCCAATATGCATCAATGTCGAGCGGATGGAGTTTCTTCTCCTTTTTGGAACCCATGTCGTCTGGTCCAGCCCCAGTCAACTCTGCATGGATGGCATTTTCGGCGTTCGCTTCCTCTCCTTCGTCTTCCAGGTCCTCGTCTTCTTTCACCTCCCCGAACAAATCGTCGTCCTCATTTTCTTCGTCCGTGTCCTCGAACTGGACATTGATTCCGTACTGGTCATCGAGCTGGTCGTCAGTGGCCACAGTCCTTTCGTCTTGGCCCCAATCCGTGATCTTTTTGCCGAGATTGACGAGCAGGGCGAACCGTTCTTCAGGTAGGGATCCTAACAATGCCTCTGTCTCCTTCTTCCTTTCCTTGTCTTTGAACTTGTCATTCTTCAGAACTGTCAAAACTTCATCCGCGGCTCCGCACAGCACGTCGCGGGGTTGATCTCCAAGGGCCTCTTGAATAAAACTGAGGAGGACTTCGTACGTCTGTCGAGTTTCTTGCGTCTTGGGTCTGTAGATGATGCCCGCGACATCTTCGAGGTTGTCGGTAAGCAGCGACGATCCCCGTAGTTTGCCAAAATCATAATTTGACTCGTCACGTTTCTGCCGTTTGGCTTTCTTCTCCTCAACTTTACCGGGTCTGGTTCGCTGGTAACGATCGCCCATGCGAGTCCCTTCCAACTTTCCCGTCAGCGTCAGAACCTCTCCGGTGGGTTCATCTCGCGCTCTTCGGTCGATGAGTCTTACATCGGCTTGCAGAACCAAATTTGAATTCTATGTCGGAATAAATGAAATATCAAATTCAATGAGCATTTCAAAATATGTTGCAACTTGGAATTCACGCTAGTAAACCGAACGCTATGACAACAGTTACCGGCACAACTAGAGAATGAATAAGCCATAAAATATTTGAAATAACTGCCATTCATAAGTTATTAAAGTATATAGAGTGGTTTAATATATGGACATTTGATTAGTTGCGTAAAACGTACCGCTTTGTATTCATACTGAAGTGAGCGTGCCGCTGCGTCCGCCATTGTTGCGGTGCTTGTGCGTTTTGACTGAAAGCTATCGACAAGGTTGCCAGATTGTTGTTATGAATTAAGCGCTGATTTCGAAATCTCTGACTGGCCATTCATTATAAATCCCTCCTTAAACAACTCGTTTAATTCTTTTGAACTTGTAAAAAAATATACGAGTATATTTCGATAAAATAAATAAGGCTTTTTCTTTTGGAATATTATTGCTGAGAATATTATTTACAATCAGTACGCTTCGATCAATCATCTTTGTTTTTTTACATGAAAATTTTACCTTGCATTTAGAAAATTTTGTATGATGTCATTCGTAGGATTCCTCTTACATCTGTTGATTAATAATTAGTAGATCAGTGTTTGCATGCTGATTCAATATTCAGGAAAACCTGTATTATCCTATCCGGTAGGTAAAAGTAGTGTAGGAGCAGGTGACTTTAAGTGGTGTTACGTCATATTGAATTTGAAACAATGCAATGCGGCATACAGGATATGATACTAAATGAAACTATCGTGCAAAACTTGATTTCATGAACGAAACAGAAGAATTAGGATAATGGGTTCATATTTTGCAACATGTCGCATCTATATGTATATCTTTATATATCTACTTTCAAATATCTCGCTCATAGACCAGCAGCTTTGTAGCTTTTTCAACACGTTAAAATTACATCTTCGATACTGTCTCGCACGCCACACATCACGAAACAGACAGCCTGCGTTTATCTCCGTCTTCCTACGAACAGATGTCGAAAGGGAAGAGACGTAACATGAAACTGATTCGGTTTGTATAACGAAGCAGTGTGCGAAGCACACCAGCTAAGAATGGAGAGGAAGATCACAAAACTCGGATAACTTGCTCTAGAAAACCAGCAGCGTCGTCATAATGTAAACAGACTGCCCTTCCCTTTGGTTGAAACCTATACACGCCCGCTTCCTCTCGCTCGTTTCGTTAGACATCACCAAGACAGTCAAGTAACCAAGATCCTCTTGCGCGCATAGTGACAGATACGTTCAAGTCGAGCAGTTTCACTAAAGCCCAGTATCTTCATCATGCAGAGAGTTTCTGTGCTCTTGATTTGCTTCTTAGCCATCGGCCTTTCTGCTGCTCAGACAGTTCTGGATGAATGCGGTGCTTGTATTCCGGAAGATTGTGCCGTTGCTGAGGGCTGCGCTGCGGGGTTGGTGAAAGACAAGTGCGGCTGCTGCTTGGTTTGCGCTCGTCGTGAGGGCGAAAAATGCGATAACTTCACGCTCCCGCTGCCCTACAAACATCAGTACGGATTCTGTGGAGATAATCTCATTTGCCAGCTGCGAAGAGATTTAGCTCCCAGGGTTAGTTTAATTTTTGTCTCTTTTGGTTTTAAAAAGTTAATTTTGGGGAAAAATTATCATAGAAAGTTTTGTATCACTTTCCAAGTTAATCTACTTCTTTGAAACTAGTCCTTTATTTACGACCATAGGAGGATTCGCCCACGAATTGTTTATGGGAAAGGGACAGGGGTAGTGCTGATTGACCTTTGCATTGCCGCGTGGGCAGATTCGTTGAAGATAAGAATAAATTTCAAACGTTTTAATGTAGACTTTGGTTGATTTTGCAGCAACTACTAATGGCGTGTTAAGTTTTAATAGATCAAGCATTATAAAATGAAGAAAAACCAAAATAATCTGACGCCCCCAGGTGGGCTCGAACCACCAACCTTTCGGTTAACAGCCGAACGCGCTAACCAGTTGCGCCACGGAGGCGTTGCGTAATCAAAAGAAACATTTCTATATAATATCTTAAATAGATATTTCACATATTCATTAACTTCATTTAAGTTTAATTCGAAAACACTGGAATTATTTAGGAAACTCCCGAAGCACTGTGTTTCTGTAAAGAACAATCCCCAGTGTGTGGTACGGACGGCCAGACCTACAGTTCAATCTGTCAGCTTCGTGAGCAAGCTAATCTGCTGAAGGTTGACTTGGACGTTCAAGAATGGGCCCCCTGCAAAAGCGGTTTGACACTTTCATAATCTTCCAAACTTCTTTATGTTTATAGTTTAATTATTTTGATGATAAATAGCTCCGATCATCACTTCGGGACCTGAAGATATAACAGGCAACTTGAAAGAAAATCTGGCTCTGGGCTGCGAAGCTAAAGGCTACCCTATTCCCGTCCTGCAGTGGGAGTACGAGTCTTCTAACGGCGTCAAGATAAAACTTCCAAGTACTATAAAGAACTGACAAGTCAAAGTTTATCTTTCTCTGTATCTTCTGTTGAAAACAGGTGACGATCAAATGGTTGCTGTCCAAGTGCGCGGAGGACCTGAGACCTACATGATTACTAGCTGGGTGCAGATCATGGAATTGCGGGAATCGGATGCTGGCATCTACACTTGTATCGCTTCCAACAGCGAAGGCGAAATCAAGATTTCCGCGCAGCTAGACGTGTTGAAGGTTTCTTTTCTCTCTTGTAAACATATATGTCCTGACAGTAAGTCGCAGTAAAACATAACGCGAGCAGCTAAAATGTATGTAACTTAAAACTGTATCCCAAAAGTTACATTTGAATTATTTTTCTTTAAACATACTCAAGTTATGCACTTAAGACATAATGCCAACCGACCGTATTTAACGTAAGACATGATGTACATCGATATGAAATTGAAGGCAAGGAACACAAGAGATCTACCACCTAACTATTCCGGACAAGACCAACTGACCAACTTACAAGGCGCTAGGAAACAACAGCCGCAACGTTCATTAGCGATTGATTTGAAGACGGAACCTTCTAGTAAGCAACGCGTGCTTAACAAGAAGCCCGTCGACAATAAGAAGGCGAATACTGGCGCCCGCAAGAAGGCCCCGTTGCAACGCAAGAATAAAAAGCCAAAGAGAAACAATCGCAAACGAGTAAGATGCTCCGCGCAGGCTAACTTGAACTGGCGCATGAAAACTCGACTGTATACCGTCATTCCAAACTTCATGTTCACAGCTCAGAAAGCGAGACTAACCAAGTCAGACCTTCCCTTTACACAACCCAGCCTAACTCGAACTGTTTCTTAACAGCAATGAAACAGGCTGAACACTGAATCTAATCTGTGCAGAACCGTTAAGTATGACGAAACGTGAGCTAACACTTGTAACATGTACAAAAAGGCATGTCAAAATGCTGAAACCAATCTTACATCCACCTTCATGTACCATAAACTAATGAAATCGTCTTACTTGTTTGCATTACATTTGCAATGACTCCAACTAAGTTGTGCAAGCTATATATAAGAACATGGCAGCAGCACGACCCTTGTCAAATAATAGCAGCAATATGAATAAAATCATTAAGCAAGTCCAGTAAAACGATAACTTTCAAACTGAAAATGCCTTTGCAGGACGAGTAAGACATCACGACAGCTTCGAGACCAACGCGATGAAGCGACACTTTGCGGATATCGAAGAGAAGACTAGGATTAAAAACCAGAATCTACACTTACTGGATTGTAGCGCATTCTTTTGCTTTTGACCATAATTTCCTCTTTTAATAACTGTAGTGCATCCAGATATGTGGTTCTCTGTATCGTGGAAATTAGAGGGCATGCTTCCTATTGAATACACTTATAACTGGCTGCTGTGGCGTATTCTCTTCAACTATTGTTACCTCGTTATTACTATCGTCATTATTACCTCTTTAATGTAATCAGTTTGTTTCGTTTGACTGCTTATGATTAACTGTTTATTTCAGAAACCAAAACGGAGAAGAGAATTCTATGGTTTTCAAATGAGCTGCATGTCTTTCGTTCTATTTGTATACGAACGTACATCCAATACTCAAATCTTCAGTACATGATAGATACTTTGAATCAGTCTTCTGTAACAGAAATATCAATGTTCTGCTCAGTTTTCAAAAGTACTCTTGCTGTAACAAGTCAATTATGTGTTTTAACTTCAATTATGTCCCGTGTTCTGAAAACTCAATTTCCTTCCAATTACTGAATATCACTTAATATCAATTAGCCCATATAATGCAATGTGTAATGTGGTGTTAACGTATGTAATGTAATGTAGTGTACTGTGTAATGGCTTTGGTGTGAGGATAACCGGTGTCGGTACAAACCAATATTCAGCCAACAAATGCGCTTGCGCTTATCGATCAACATCTGCTGTTTAGCAGCACCGTTACCATAGCAACTGAGCATAGTTTGTTATTGTGGGTGGACTGCAAGTATCAAACATATAAAAGGGAATATCCGCATTTGTTTAAAAAATACTGCTTTCGTTTCGTTTCTGTGCAAAAAATGCCTGTTACTAGAGAAGAAGAAATAAACACATCGGAAAATTCCTACCAAATACGACCATCTCTCGAAAAGAAGTACTTCCCTTACAAACACATTTTTAATTGTTGGAACTCTGCCTCCAATAAATCCATACGAAATGGGACTTACATTACAGGTTTAGGTCATCCGCCGTCAAGAGCATTATCCAGACTGTGTTGGAAGAAGAGCTGAGTGGCAAAAAATATGATCCCGCGGCTGCCTCGGTGTGGTCGAAAAGCCTTTCCGACACAATAAAACAGAAAATCAAAGGTAATTCTTTCCGTTAAACAGTAGAATTTTCAAATAATGTTGATTTCCTGGAACTCAACTCTGTAGGTCTCGACTACTCAAGGTACAAGATACTCGTTCAGGTGGTTATCGGGGAAATGCGGGGAGAAGGAGTGCGCGTAGCGACCAAGTGCTTGTGGGACGCCGATACGGACAACTATGCATCGTACACATACATGAATGTAAGTTTGCGGGCTTTAGTTTTGTGAAATCTGCTATCTTGTAACTAGCATTATCTCTTTTAGGATTCCTTATTCTGCGTTGGGGTCGCATATGGTGTTTACTATTACTAGTGCAGTGCGGCCACATGTGTGCTTGATATAGTTTTAATCAGTTTAAAAACGTCATTGTAATCATTTGGATATTGTGTGTGAGTGTAATATTTCAGATCACGAAATGCATTCCTTTTTCTCACAGCTGGCTAAAAATCACTTGATACTCGGGGGGACAGCACGTTACACCGAAATGCGCTTCAAGGTCTGGTGTACAGTTATCGGGTAGTCTTATGCGGAACTTCTGCAAAATTCCAGCAGTTAGCAGAAACAACTCGTACCGTGCCAAAGATTCACCAGGGCACTGCCGCTTCCCTGGAAAAGGAATAACAAAAAATTAAAATATCAGCTAAAAAAAAATAACAACTGTAAAACACGGCATGGAAATTAGTTTTTCGCAAGCGAAATCTTTTCTACATTTCATTAGATGAAAATTTCAAAACTAAGAATTATCCAAAGCGTAAAACAGATAAAAACTAATGAGGATTAAGTCGTAAGCATAAAAAGAAGAGTAACATACCATAAGGTACGCAAACTTATTGTAAATGATTATAAGAACAGCGGTGAGAAATGGTAACGGAAACTAGACTAAGATGTTGGCGATTCAATCGTTGCAATATTAACGCTAGCATAAGTTACCAGTCGAAAACGCGAGGAGATTGTCGTTTTTCTTGAAAGAGCCATCCGACTCTAGAAAACGTTCAGGAAGGAAACTTTGAGGATCACTCCACACAGCCGGATCGTGACCCATAGCCCAATAGTGAAGCAAAATCCAGGTACCTTTTGGGATCACATAATCCTACACACACGAAACGTAATGCAAACGGTCTACACCAAACAAGGGTAAGTGAAACATACCTGAAAGTGACAATCGGCTGACGCATTACGCCACATGACGGGCACAACTCCGGAATAGCGTAAAACTTCATGAAGGAACGCTTCTAGCAGAGGTACTTTGCCTCGATCCGCGTAGCTGCATAAATTCAACGGTTAACTTTGAATCGCTACCATCTACCACATATTGAAAGGCTCGTAATAGCGCGCTGCTTCAAAATTTTAACATTGAATATCAGCAGAATTGTTGATTCGAATTGTCTGAAAATTTACAGTTAGATTATTGTATCAAAGGTGACATTCCAAGTAAATTTTTGTCGTTATAACAATGCAACTTTAAAAGATACAAGCAAATAACCTTGAAGCCCTTATGTCATGCAGTGCCCTTTTTCTATTCGGTAGACCGTACACTTCGCGCCTCATAACTGCAACTAACCTGATGACGGTTTCGCTGTCGAATGAAGCAAGAATCTGCTCTCTGATCTTTTCTTGGTGCTGCGGATAGGCAGCCAGGAGGAGCACTACCCACCGCAACGTAGTGATTGTAGTCTCACCACCGGCAATAAAGAGGTCAGAGACGAAGAAGAGCAACTGGAATGCTAAGATCAACACAGAAACCTCAATGCCAACCGAGTCAAATTCAATTTTTGACATTGTTACCGGAAAAATGTCTCGTTTCCGTTTTGCTGTCGTCTTGAATCTGCTGCAGATAATCGCTAATCAGGCAATCCTGGTGACTGTCCTTGTTTACTTTGCACCGACGAATTAGGGTCCAGAAGTAGTAGAACCTTTTGGAGACGATGTAGAGCAAGTGCGCCGGGTTGTTCCATATCAAATGCAGGATCCTTGGTAATTTCAATAGACGAGGGTATAACGTTACTACAAGGTAGTGAAACAGCTTAACGGATATCTCACGTGAAAAATGTGACGTAGTTCTGAGCTCCAACTAGTTCGACCACTTTGAGATTTGTTTCCAGGTTGTTTATCAAGCTGCGCAAGAAAGGATCGTCCCAGCGGAAGTTTTCACCGCCGACAACCGCCCAGATTATGTTGTAAGTTGCCGTCGCGATGTCCAAGTGCGGGTTGTACGCCTTTCCTTCGTTTTTCTACAAGCAATCGATTTAGTTATTAGTACAAGGACTTCCAGTGAGATATGACGATCAAGTATGACCGACAGCCGTTGGTTATAACGGAAGGCGTTTTTGCAAAACTCTAATGTTACACATTTACAGATGCTGGGGAAAGTAAAAATCTTGAAGTCGTCATTCCTAAAACGTATTTTCAGTTTACAGTATTTGAATCTTAAAGATGTCTGGGCAAGTACTTAACCTCGAGTTGACGGACAAGCTGCGCGCCCACGTCTTGGATCCGATTTTCCACCGACTGTCGTCCAAATCCAAATTTGCGAAACTCGTGCAAGAGGAACGTTCGATGCTCTTTCCAGGAAGGTCCATCATTGAAAACAATTCCTTAAAGTTAAAAGATTATATAGAAAGTCAATATTAAGGTTTAGGCTCGGTTATAGGCACTGGACAAACCAATTACGTAATTTTTTTTATCCAAAGTAAAATTGGCATTCATAAGTGGTAATCATCATACGAAATGGCATCAGTGATTGAAATATCTTGATTTATAACAATAAATGGTTCAGGATGACGTAACGAGTCGTGTGTTCAAAACAGAGGTTCGCCGCCCTTTTTTCCTGAATTCGTTCGAGGCTATCAGTTGGTACACGGAGAACTTTAACCCGAGATTTCCTAAGATATCCAGTTACTGAATAGATGAGCTAGCCTCGACGCTCGCTCAGTTACGTGTACGGCATTCACACTTGCTATCATTCCCTTCATTTTCCATTAAATGATACTCTTTTAAGTCTGCAAGTTACAGATACAGCACGAAGCAAAGCAAAACCTGTCTCTTAAAGACCCTGCATGTTCGCGTTATTACATCACTAAACGAACTGTAGCACGTCTTTCTGTGCAATAGACTAAAAATGAAGGTACATTCAGTATAAAAGCATTACATAACTCTTCAATTACCCTTGTCTTTTAAGATTCTTGCCAACAGGAGACCCGCGGGCCGTTCACTGACTTTGTCTCCATGCGTGTTGCACAGCTGCTGAGCAAGCTTGGCGTTCGAAACGACAACAACTCGTTGGTTTGCAAATTTCGACGAATAGATGGGCCCGTAATCTACGGCCCATTTAGCAAAAGTTACAATGGGCGGCTCTCTGCGACAAGTGCGGCTGATCAAGGTGAATAAGTTGCCTACGAATGGCCGTCGCGCAGGTCCTGGAGGTTCACGGATGGATGTATCCAAGTCACTGAAGTATTTGCGCGAAAGCAGTACGCAGATGAACACTGCGGCTGAAACTACAATCAGCAAATGCATATCCTTTATGTAACTATAAACAGAGAGAATATAACAAGTTTAAGTTGATTGCGAACTGGTGCAATGTGAGTCAATGGCGTGTACCTTCTTTCGACCACCGCTGACACGAGTTCGTCGGTTGCAACTGATCTCGAAGAGCAGTCTGGCTTGCCAGCAAAAGGCCAAGATAAGAGAGATTCGACGTACGAGCTACGAAACCGCTTTCATTAGTTGCTGTGGCCGGGCGATATGACCGCGGTCCAGTGCAATACTGCCAAAAGAAATGCCCTGCAGCTTCTGCAGTGACCCATCTCAGAATGTATGTACAACCCGTCAGACGGGAGTGCAATTTGCGGTAGACACAACGCGGCAGGGTACAAACTGAAGACAGACCAAGCTCGGAGTCCTTTCCAATATTCTGTATATCGTAATACACAGCTTTTTGGGCGCTTTATTTAGCGAGATTAAGTAGGAAATAGCGAACAGTAGAACGGTTATTTCAATACGAAAATTACGCAAGTCTTATGATATTAGGTTTAATATAATATTAGTACATGTAGCCGCAATAAGGTGAACACTTTAGTACAATATTTATGTAATACGTAAATCCGTAAACGTGTCAGGTAATTATAGCGCTTCACTACTGTACGCCAAATAGTACGATGGGATAGTAAATGTAAATGAAATGTACGTTGAACTTCCTAGACATGAAACGTAATTGTGGCGCAGTTATTGCACACAAATAATCGTCTTGTTTTGCGAGCTGTCTATCTATCTATCTATCTATCTATCTATCTATCTATCTATCTATCTATCTATCTATCTATCTATCTATCTATCTATCTATCTATCTATCTATCTATCTATCTATCTATCTATCTATCTATCTATCTATCTATCTAACTATCTATCTTCACATGATGGTATTATGTAATATACGATAGTGGAAATGTGAAAAAAACACTCATTTTTGATTCTGTTTGAAGTCTCATACTAAAGAGTATATAGGCATTCACGATACCAGACACGTGACTGGGCATTATGGAATAAACGACAGCCCGAGGTGAATTATCTTGTCAGTATTTTGTCACTGAACTAAGAACTTATCTTTAGCTCAACAGACGCCTCACAGCCTATACGAAAACAAATAGTTTCGATGAACTTATCAGATTTGTGCAATAGCAGCGCGCGTTTCATTAACCGCATGTAGACGTTTTGATGTAAACGGGTCCAGTAATTAAAAAGGAAGTTCATCTTGAAAGACGGCCAGAATTTGCTAAAGTAATTAGAAAATTCCATACAGCTAATCCTTCTTGAAAACACGATTCTCTAACTTGATTTATAATTAACAGTAGTAATGGTAGTGAGAATCAGCTAATTAGCATATCCTTTCATATCAATCTAACTGTTACTTTTTTCGCTTCTTTACATTGTCATTGGTTTCGCTCATTACCGACTTCACGCAAGATTTATAATTACATTAATTTCGATTACGTTTCAAGAGAGTTTGAAGATGAAGAGATTTTCGTTGCATTGTTTTAATCTCTATTCCCGATTTCAAGCAAATAGTCGGTATAGTTCGACATTATACGATAGCCTCGCCAAGCAACGCGTAAGTATATGTAACCATCTTTATAATCTTATGCTGAAATGCTTATGTAAACTGAACTTTCCAATCAAAACTGCGTCGCAGAACCACACATTATCGAAATACTATACGTCTTTCTAGTTTCTGATTCTACGTCGGTTTATTGTATTAATATAGTAACTTATTTCGACATGACCATAAAGTGTTTTCTCAAAAATAGCATCTGATAATGTACACTGAACTGTCCTATATCAAAAGACCGTCACAGAGCCGTAAATTGTCAGAATGTCTATCCAGTTTTAATCACGTTGTAAGTAGCCATTGTAGCAACGCATATACTGCTGATTACACCGCGCAATCATTATTTAACTTATTGCCTATTATCTTCATCATACTTCGTTATCCAGAATAGTGTTTACACGTAGTTGAATTATAGACTCCTTTTCTTCATTCGTACAGAAGTTGTGGGAATGCTGAAGTAACATCTTAATTTGTAACATTCAGAAAACCTGCCGATATTAATCAACGTGATGATAACTGAGGCCTTGCAATATCTGCCACCGTTGATCTTTAACAAGAGAAAAAGCAGACAGTACATCACGAAGGCAACTGTTAACCTCCGGAAGAAGCGGGGAAGACATACGGAAGTCCATCGTGATCGTGACCCATTTGACATGTGCGAACGCTCTAACGGCTTTCGAGTCAGTTTTAACCGGGCGTAACTCTGATTAGTCCCCCTCTGATGACGACTTGGTGAACTTGTTGACGATTCGCATCACGCGCGTAGAAGTTCACAGGAAATCCTAATGAACCAAGGGAAAAACTTTCATAGACATCGTAGGTCCTGACCTGGCTGAAATAGTCTTTCCCCAGCTTTGGCCCGTGAACATCTCCCATCGATTTGGCGGTATAGCCGAAACGAAAATGTTGCGAATCTGTTTGGTCCTTTTAGCCTACGTCTTTAGCGTCCATGCAGCCGTCGTTGAAACTTCCATTACCCAAAGAAAGGGCATCAGTTTTAACTATGACACGGCCGTCGATGTCGTCGACAGTAAGTAGATAATGACACTTTTACACTTTACGGGTGGTTATAAACATAACTGGGAATGTCTTGCAGCTATTCAGCAAATGATGATTGAAGTGTACACGGGTCTTTTTGGTGCCATCGGTGTCGCATCGGTCGTGTGGAGCATCATTATTGTTTTCTCCGCCGTTTACTACGCCTTTGCTGTGACATTCTTGAACAAGAAAGATGCCGAAGAGGCGCTACTGGAAGACGAGGAGAAAAGGGCGCTCACTTGGACTATTCCGCAACGTATTGCCAAGGCTTTCTCCCAGTAAGTTGGTTCACATTGGTTTAATTATCTCATTTTATATCTTATGAGTTTACGGCATTAACTCGACGAAATATAAACTGAATACATGTATTTAAATAATAAATCAAATTAACCAATATTTGTTGTAATTAAGATGGTTTGGAAGGCCATGTTTGATGGGTTCTGGCCATCTGGCGAGTCGCACGGAAACTATTGCCTTTCCAAAGCATTGCAGTGCTACTTGACTGTTAATTAACTGCTTTTGCGATTTTTATGAAAACCAGGTACCAGGCTATGGACAAATCAGACGTCATGGCCTCGCTGAGAGAAGATTCCTGTTATAAAAGGACCGTCTGTCAAGTGCAGAGTATTGCTGTCAGAAGTCTATCCCAGCTGATAACCGCATTTTTGTAAGTAAAACTGAATTAACTAATCTTGCACTTAAGTTAATTATCCGTGATTTTTTTCCTCTCTCGTTAAACGCTGCAGCTCACGAGGACAAACGAGAGTTACCATCGGTGAAACCAAAGCCAAGAACGACTGCTTTGAACAGTATCCTGAATGCAACCTGACTCGGTCTTTCGTCGGCATGTTCTGGAATTGGAAATTTTAAACTCTTAAAACCAGCAACTATTTATATGATAAATTATTGAACTTAAAATCACCCAGTAACAATGTTTGGCCATATATACATACTGAGTAACTTTGTTGTTTCGGTGAGAATACACACACCCGAAACTGAACTTGTCCGGTAACTGCAGATGACTTGCAAGGCGGAAATCTTGTTGGCTGAACGTTTTCTCCTCCGTTTTTCCCCCAGGACGTATTCACTCAACCGTAACAATTGTCCGGATATTATTTATATTAGAAATATTTTCGCTTATAGAAAAAGATTCAGTTCTTGAGACTTTTTCAGTATAAACAGAGTTAACACCCCTTTTAAAGAATCAACTTCCGCTTTCTTAATAGATTCACTACCATGTTGCCAAATTCGGTACACACAACAACTGCGTCACGTGTATTCCACATATGTCTGACTCCGTGCTTAATCCTGATCAAATCAGCAACAGTACATATGCTTCCTTCCCTGAACTGAAATCTGATGAACTGAAATGAAACTGAAACATTAATTTCAAGAAAAAAAGCGAAAAAAATGGTTAAGGTTATTTTTCAGAAGGGCGAAAACCGCTTGGGCATAGAGGCAAGTAACGGGATTTTTATAAATCTATTGAGCAAATTGTCTGAAGACGGTCACATTGTGTTAAGAACGGACAAGCCTATGAAAGCAGCCCAGATATTCAGGCCTGAATTCTTTCGAGGCTTTAGAAAAGCCCGGACCTTTCCTTACTTAAAAAAATTTTTCACTTCCTTCAAAATAAGCAGTCGAAATTCGCACTGGGCTTTCACGAGTGACATGCAGAATGGCGAATGAGAAAACCTACAGAGATAATTCAACACATATTTCGTAGTTGTACTTTTCAGACAATCCAACAGCCTTATAAGCCAAGTCAATGGGTTATTGACAAGGAAGGAGATGTTTTGGGATTCCGTGGTCAGATATATTGAATAGTAATGGTATCTAATATTTTATCGGTGTTACAGTTTTATAGAAAAATCTCAATCCTCTCGTTTACTTGAATTAATTGTTTAGCTGGATCAAATGATATGAAATGAATCGATGTGTATCGTCTAGGTCTGAACTGCTTTTTCTGGTGGATACATTTGGGTCACCGACATAATTACTAAAAGAATCGTTCATCCGAGCGTCTTATTTTATTAGCTTTTTTCTATCTCTCTCTCTTTCGCACAGCTCGTCTAGCGTAAACTCAAGACCCGTCGCTAATTTAATTAAACCAGAATGCTGTATTGTGTTTGAAGAAGCAAGCGACCAGTCGCCGAAACATGGATTTCAGTTTTAGCCGAAGAAAAGCCTCAAATTTCTGCTCGAATCTATTATTCGTATAGTCAGAACTTTATCTCGACCATGTTAAGCCTCTAATTGCTATAACTGCATGAAGAGCTAAGTTAATTATAAAAGATTATAATTACACATAAATATCAACTCTAAAGTGAGTTGAAGACTGTAGTCGACGCGCTAACCGACGAAAGCGCTGCAGTTAGGAAGTTTACCAAGATAGCGGAAACTGGGTTACGTCTCCTGCAAGTTGTACACCCCGCTTGCTACGGAACTCGGACATCCGATGGGAGCGCACCTGTTGGCAGAAGATGCAGCTCCGCGATTGGCTGCCGGAAACCACGTGACCCTCCAGTCCCGGACCTTTAAAAGGCTAAGGGCGCGTAGACTTGCAGCATCAGATCTCTCCCAAGCGAGCAGTTATACGGTGCTATAAAAACTAACTCATTGTCGCTTGACTTCTGTCAATCGTTCTGAAAACCTCTTTGAACAGGTGAGCAGCAATTTTATCGTTTTAAAGTAAAAGATTATCAACATTGGCTACTATAGCTGCCAGGTTTAACAGAAAACGGTTCATACTAGCCAAAAAATAAACTTACGAGCAAGTTAGACAACTTAATAGTAGCTTGTAAATGCCTGTTGCATCTCATTCCGCAGGGTAATTCACGTGCGCGTGATAAGCCACCCACCGAGTTGTACGACTGTAGTTACCAAATTGCGGTTTTCGAGAAATCTCTCACCGTAGCTTAGGGCCCTACTCGCTTTGCTAACGGCTGTATAAACCAAGCAATCGTTTAAACATTCTTAAAAGTTAAAAGAAAACAGACGAGAAAGAAGTTTTGCCAAACGTCTTTCTGCTGCAGTAAAATTCTAGACTAACTGATAACGGCACCGTGATTTTGCCATCTGCACCGGCGCGGTCATGCTCTGTCTGTGGACTCTAACAAGACTAGCATCTAAAAAAGAAATCCTTACGCGTCTTAGGTTCACTGCGCACCGGGCAAAAGACGGAACTATGAAGAAATACTTGGCTCTTTTCGTCGTTTGCTGCTTCCTAGCAAGCGTACAAGCAGATGAAGACTTGACTGAGGTAGACGATCCCGAAGTGACGGCTAGGTTCGCTTTTGTCAACCTCAACTCGGATGGATCCATTTCGTTCACATTCAACGCTACGTCGCTTCAGTACACGCTGCTGGCAGCTTTGGCCGGTCTCGTTTTGGCCTCCATTCTTTTACCTCTCCTTGGATTACTTGGTCTGAAAGAGGGGAAAGATGAGCCTGACGTTGGTTACGCCTACGGTTATGATTCCTCTGGCTATACCAACTCGTACACTCCAACCTCCAGTGGATACTCTTCGTACAGCAAGAGGTATGAACCGGTGTTGAACTGACGACTGCGATCCTGTAACACATTTTTGCTCCTTTGTCTTTTCCAGATCCCTGGACTTCCTGGGACCCGTCATGGAAGCCCTGGCAAAGAAATTCAGAACGTACGAAGAAGATGAAGAACAGGAATAACTTCATCTAAATTCTGAACTTAAACATATTTTGGGGTAAACCCCATACAATTTGTTACTTCGTTGGCCCTTCCTGTTTATATGTTAATTTATTTCAATGTATTCCCGTCTACGCGTTGACCTCTTCCCTCTCATACTTCCCACGATATACAACCTACTTGGCAATCTGAACGACTCGTCGACGATGACCTATAAAAGACTTAAAAAGATTAAAAACATGACTCGGTAATGTGCAAACTCAGGGGCATTTCAAAACCCAAATTTGCGTGGCCACGTTGCAATCCTCTGCAAGCGGAAGTAACTTCCAAGACGTGGTGTACTTTCAACCTTTTCGACTCGCGACTTATTTATTTGTGTATTTTTGACCTGACTGAATAAACAATCTTGAGGAGAAACAACCGTTCGACTTTTATCTTAGTTGGGTCGCATACCGTGGAAATAGCACTAGCCCGTGAACAGCATCCGAAGCGTGCATTTTCAAGTCTGTTTATCGTTTTACGTGCTGGAGAATTGGCTTGTGGGCTGACTTGCTCTCCCGACTGAAACAAGTTAAAACTAGCTAACTGTACCACTGAACCCAAACTGCGGCAAAGGAACGGAACTGTTAGAGTGCAAACTATGAGCGCTGTTACTTTACGCAAGTACAAGTCAACTTTGAGATTCGGTTAAGTGACCCCTTATTACAATCATGAGATAAATGACGAACCCTTGTGTATCATAAAAACGTAAAGAACCAGCACTCGCTTGAATGAAGAGATGATACGGTTCGATAGTCTTTTCCATATGGAGGAACTACCGTCAAGATAGTAACTCAATGAAACGTAAAAAGATGGATAAACTTAATCAAGTTCAGTTGGATCTTTCAATTCCAGAGCTTGCCTAAACCATACAGAGGGAGTTGATAACGGTATATGAAGGGTCCCACAGAACTGTCCCCCCCGGCTTAGTTGACCCGGATGGGATAACTTACGGAGCGAGTGCTTCAAGTTTTGAATCGAACGACATCTGTTAAAGTATCGATCCCGTAAAGTTCCCTTAACTCAGATAACTTAACTTAACTGCTTTCTATACAGATTTCGTATGCAATCGATACATTACAAAGCTAGAGCTGCTATATGTACAGCATTACATCAAATCGAACCTACAGATTTGTATTGTACGTTCAACTGAACAGTTTTAGAACCAAAGAGGTCGTCAAGATACTTCAAAATATTTTATTTTGCAGGTGTTAACATTTCAGTATCACACATATGTGCTAATCTTTAATTAGTTAGTCTTACCATTGTGTAGCGCTGTGTGGAAGACGAAGTCAACTCAACGTACATGTTTTCGAGAATGATGCGCTGCCAACTAACCAACTTCTTGGGAAGCAAGAAACACATATGAGTTTCCATACGAGTTTTTCCTTGTAAAGTACGTTGCACTCGACTGCAACGTCATAAACTACAGCGACACCAAACTGTTACATGTGTCACAATATACTGCTTGCAAACGTAATGCTCCATTGTGGTATATTGCTTAAAACGTATAGTTTTGACTAGGACTTATTCATTTGTATGTTTCTTTGCCCTACTAAAACGCACAATGAATCTCTTTCAAAGGTAAATATAACCCCGTAGAATTACTATTGTCATTTGCGTTAGTAAGGACTCTTAGTAATTACGGAAATAGCCATCGAGGATTTTTCCTCTAGAAATAGTAGGTTCACCGCAGGCTTTCAACAAGGAAAGCTTTTTGCTTTGTTGCTTATGTTTTCAGGCCATGACGATTGAACCGTTGGCGCGTTAATTGCAAATACTTGAACGTTTGAATTGCATTGAGAAAGATCAGTGAAACGAATTTAAGGGTAACTTCTATTTTTTTATACACAGCTCTTCGAGAGAGAACCAAAGTACCTTCAGTTGAAAGGACCTAAATTGGTAGCGAATCAGGTTGCTTGATCCTTCTCTATTACCTTAATCGCATGTATTATCTTTGTATTAATTTTCAAAGTTAAGTGAGGTTTTCATGGCAAGAAAAACGGTGCTTGAACTGTTCGGTAATTTCATCAACCTCAAGTCCCATGCTAAAGTTGGCTAGGACAGCATGTGTTGTCCTCCTCAAGGAAAACTACTTCGATTGGGTAAGTTCTCACACACGAACTTCACACATGACAGCTCCGGATAATGCTGTAAATACATGTGTGATACATGAAGGTATAAAAGCGCATATGTATGCCTGACTCCTTCATTCTGGTGTGGTTCTTTAAACGTGCGTGTAACGTGTAATAGCAGCGTTCTTGTTTCCTCAACGCAGGCAGCTTTCAAAAACAAGGTTATACACCCTCAACTACGTTTCACAAGCCAAAGAAGCAATAACCCTGTGTTTCTAGTCGCTCACTATAATTTCACTTTAGTTAATGGTAATTAAGTTATCCCAGCGTAGGGAAAAAAATTCTTCATCCCAGGGCTCTGTTTGAGAAGCTTCGCTCTTAATTAGCGTTAAAGCATCCAACGTGTTCCACAACAGTGATCTCGTACATGGTAAAATAGCTCAGAGAACATTTCTTTTCCTGAAAATTTCACCTGGAAAAAAAGAAGAGCAGGAAGCAAGCAGAAGAATCTGTCACCGCAACAAAAACCGTTACAGTTCTGTGCGGAGTAGCTGTCCAGTCTGACGCGGAAACTGCCCAAAACTACCATATGTCCTTTGATCTCCCCCCCTTTCCTCTCTGAAACATGAACGTGTTTATCTCAAAAGTTTAGTTTTACGATCAAATAATTCATAGTATACAACCCATTACAATACTTTATGAGACGTTCTCACTAACAGCGGTTGATCTTTACAGAAGATGTTGGGGCGCGGAGCTGTTTTTATTGGCTGCGTTGTGTTCGTGACCATCCAGGCTGTTAAAGCTGAGGACGACCTTTTCCCGACCTACAGGGACGATGCTTTGGAGGAAAAAGAAAGGCTGGGAGTCATTTCGGTAAGAAAACAACTTAACTTCTTCGTTAAAGTAACTTGTTCATGTTTTGAATTCATCATAGCTAACGAGTACCGCTGCTAATTACACGATCAACTTGACTGGTATCTTGCTGCTGGGCCTCTCGTTAGCTGCTGCCGTTACGCTGTGGGCTTACTTGAACACCTTCTTCGCCAAAGGAGTTAAAGGATACGGTGGCGAATCTAGCTACGGAGGATCTAGTTACAAGGTAATGCTTTTATGCAACAATTAGACTGTCAAGGTCTGTCGTAGTGGTAATAGGCCGTTAGCATGATAGGCATAGAAACAGTTTTTTTTAATCTAAAGTAGCGTCAGTTGTTTCTGTTTGCACTCGTCACTGCCCGGAAGTTTCGGCAGAGCGGGGCGGGCTAGTAACGCCATGCTCTAAACCAGTGACCATTAAGAGAACACACTTGGCAGACGATTTTCAGACAACTTTTCCTGATTTTTCAGCGCTCGGTCGATGACCCACTGGCTATTGTACCAGTTGTGCTCGGTAACATGCATCAGCGTTTCCAAGATTCCGGAATTGAAGACATTCACTGTAGACAACGGATTGTCTGTGAGACCAGCAACGGTGATAAAGAGCATGCCCATAACACTTTTGGTCACGCTGTGAATACTTTCTTCAGGTAGCTTGTTACAAGTAAACTACCGTTGCGTTCATCTGAAGTAATTAATTTTTTTTTGTCCGTGTTAGCCAAGTGGAAGAGGATCAGAAGCTGGTGGACCTTGTTCTAGACGACAAACGAGGAAAATCCTACTACGACTCGTGGAAACAGGGCAAAGGCAAGAAATCCTGCAAAGCCGTTTACGAGAAATGTTCTTTGACGCACTCCAAGATCGCTGACATCCTGAGTTCCAACTAGAACCGCGCTTAACTAAATTAGACACAATCTGACACTAATACCGACTTGTACATACTTCTTTAGACGCACTAACGTGACTATCTGACGCCAACTATATGAGAATGCATTTGAATTATCCAAATACTGGGAAGATGTTTGGGTAACTCTAATGCCATTCCCGAATTTTCTGTATTAAATCTAACCCATGACTTGTTACATTTGTTGTATTTGTTAATTTTGCACACCTAAATTCTTTAACGCACCTAGTTTAGAACTAAGTATCTATCCAGCTCAACTGTGCATTGAAAGCCACGATCTCTGTACATAACTGAAACGGGAAGTTTTTGTGTATATTGCTGTACCAAACTGACGTATGTGAACAAATAAACCGAAACTATGACGATACGCTGATATGCTATTCTTTTGACGCTACTACAAACCGTGCAAAGCAAAAAATTTCAAAACATTTCACAGGACAAGGCTACATCCTGATTAGATTGATACTTATCGAATAGATCCACTTAAACACAGTTGTATTCAGAATTTGAATATTCTAAGGAGTCTTCCGCAAAAAAAAAATTCTTGATTCAAATAATATCAAGTAAAGGCCAGATATTGAACTTTCGTAGTTCTACATCAACCACCAATCAAATACTATTGCCTATGTACTTAAGAAGTAAACTGGAGTTTTTTAAGGCCACATATATTTCCATAAGAGTAACAAGTAAACCATTGTTTGCCAACTCTGAAACAAACTTTTTTTCGAAGTGAAACTTATGGTTATCCACGGTTTAAATGTGCAGCGGTCAGTGATCTTATGGTTTGCAGCTTTCTTATGGACTCACAGCAGGGTTTGGCCTCTGTTATATACAAGATGGAGAAGCGTCCGAGGTGTGTCATTCCTTGTCCGGTAGTTTGTTCCCTTGAATAGTTGGAGTTGCCTCTCATTCTTCCCTCTGTTACAAAGTTGGCATCCAGACCTGCAGAAATAGTGTTGGTAATCTTGTTAAACGCAATGCAATCTGCGCACGAATAAAGCAAGTGACGGGTTATTGATATGATCATTAATTTACTCATACAAGAACATGCAGACTTGCGTAATCATAGTCCTTCTATAACATGTTACAGTTATATTGCGAATTCGAAAAAGTAATCAAACCTGCCATATGTCGCCTCGGGAGGTTTCTTTAGTTCATTATTATCATCCTGAAGTAAAAACGAGTCACGGTGATCCAAGGACGGCAACAGAAGAACTTTATTCAATATAACCGGTATTTCGGCCAGGCTGTTCTTCGTCTTCCCAATAGCAGAAGTTGAACGCATTTTGACTACGGGTGTAGCGGCCCTTGTGTACAGCAAGTAGCTTAAACCTTAAAATAGTAAAGTTCAATAATAATTTCTTGATTGAAATCTAAACAAGTCAGTTCCATCAGACCAGCAGCAATAGGCAGTACTGGAAGTAAACTGCTTATTCTTGACCCCGCATCAAATCGGCTCTGAATCTTCGTGAGAAGAAGAGTGAGAAATGTCGGTTTGGGCTTGTGGAAATCGTCCATCGTATCTTCAACTGGTTCTAGACGAAATAAGCTTAGGGAATGAGATCTGAGTTGGCAAAGTTACCGACAAGAGAATTACCTAGCAGCTGGATAAAGTTCATTGCCGGCTTTTCGTACTTAATAGGCCTATCTGCACGAAAGATATGGACTGGTTCGAGCGAACCAAAGTAATCGTAATGCACCTCATTCTTCCATTTCACGTCGAAAGGTAAACTTTTCGAATAAACTTGACCGGCATAAATAAACAGAACTATTATTTCAACTGATAAACGCATTATACCCAATCGGCAGTACGTTATCCAGGAATGCTACTGGAGAAAACCCTTTTTTTGATTGTTTAGCCTACAAGACGAGAGCAGTTTAAAGCGCTCACACAATCACGCTCAGGCGAAAGATGCTGCACACTGACCGATTCTCTGAGCTGAAATTGTTTCTTAAGAAAACGCATAAGGAAAGCTGCTCGTTTAAAATCTGTTGACGACAAAATGTCCAGAAATCGCTCTGCGCGGTTTACCGTGGTGTGAATTGTATTAACGAGAAAAATACCACAACTAAAATTTGTTTTTCTTTCACTGGAGTAATGTAACATCTGTTTGTGTTCCAAAAAGGGTAGATGACCTATCGATGGTGCACTTAACGCCGTAGGTATATAATGTTGATACTTACCCCGCTGTTTTTTATTCAGTGCTTAAAAGTAACGGAGATGAAACCATCCGAAACAACTGTAACTAACTCAAAGCCGTCAAGGTCATCAGGTACGGCCTTTCGACTTGACCTGCGTAAATATGCTCCAATTCCTGCGCCGTGAGTCTGTCAATCTTTGTTTTTGACAACTGAAACGGAACCGTGTCTTTTCTTCTCTTTGAAACAATAGGGATTTCCAAGAGCGCGGAACTATGTTGCGTAAGACTTGCGTCGCTTGCCAAGTTATAGAGGTTAACTACTACTACCATTACTACTGGCACTACTGCTATAATAATACTAATACTAAATCCACATCGCTTATTGGCTGTAGTACTCTTATGCAAATCGGCCAAATGGAATATAATGAACAGGATCATGCATGCTGGTTGGAATTCATACTGCCAAAGCAATCTTTGTCGAATTTTGCTATGTGCATTCTTCATTTAAAAAAATTCAAAGGAAGATAGTCAATCGCTTTTAGAATAACGCGGATTTTACCACGCTATCAACCAACTGGTAACACATAATAGTATTTCAGAATAAGACTAGCTCTAGATCTCTTTTCAACCTGTTTATAAATTCAACTGCTACCAAGTTCCAACATCACACTTGCGGTTAGTTGGATTTCTCCAAATGAAGCGTACGACATGTTTGTTATTTTGCAATTAAGAATACGATTTCCTGAATTTCTATATTATTTAATTAATTACTTCTTGCATTCGCTTTTATTGATTGAAGTTCAGCCGGATATAAATATACAGCTGCGTATGTGAGAAGTATTATTTGTTATTATATTCAGTTGCTGCCTAAGTATTTAGTTCCAGAACCTCCTTCTGACAAGCGCATCCGGAATATAATTAGAATGGAATAGTTTTTATTGTGCTCAACATCATTTACACGCAAAACAGTTCAGCAACAAAGTACAAGTTTGTCAAATAACAGGAAAACAGATTATGCAACCCTTAACGCATTGGAAGTGGTGTTTAATAAATAGCTAATGCAAAATGTGAACTGCTGGCTGCCGACCGCTACTTGAGAGAGTTCTCCTTGGGGCCAATGTACTTCGTGAAAGTATCTTTAAAGGAGAAGTCGCACGAGTCGTAGATTTGCCCACAGTCAGCGTCCTGTTCACCTCCTCTATCGACTGCCTCTTGGTAATCTTGAATCATTTCTTTCACTGCTTCCGGCAGGCTCAACAGCGAAAGGTAGCGCATATAACTGTGCAAAGAACACAATATTCTTTCTTTGAGGCCACGTTTTAGATTGTTATATTGTTTGTACTACCTGAAGATTTTGACGAGCCTGGTTGCTGCTGGTCCAAAGGCAGATTCATTCTGGTGGATTTCGCAGAGGACGCGTTTCTGGCATGCCATATCCTTGACGTCGAACTTGCGCCACATTTCCTCCATCATAGAAATGTAATCCAGGATGTTCAAACTCTCCCAGTCAATATCGCTGGACCTAAGCAAGAAAGTTATTTTAGTACGGTTGAAAAGATAGAACTGGAGAGCGTAGCGGTGCTTTAAGATTAAGTAATGTTCTTCAAGGATTGGGTACCTTCTGTAACCGCTGCTACCACCGTAGCTGCTTCCCTGACTGCTACCGTAACCGCTGCTATAGCTACCTCCATACCCCCCTCCATAGCCTCCATAACCCTTCAATGAACTGACTTTCCACGAAACAATATAGTAAATGAGGAATCCCAGAGCTGTCAATAGGGCTGCAGCTCCCAACAACGACAGTAGAGCTGCCGTGGTGTTGACATTCAATATGCTGCTTGAGGTCGACGGTAGAATGATAAGGAATCGAGGGTCGATCTCTTCATTCTCGTTCTCTGACAAAGAATTCAACTCGTCATCGGCGACAATAGTCGAGATGCAGCTGAAAAGCAAAAAGAGCCCAGCAAAGCGAAATGCCATATTTCGTGAGGAAAAGTCTACTGGAATTCAGTTAATCTTGCTCAGAAGGTTGCTTCTGACTTTTCTGTACGACTGTTGCGATAAATCTGCCTTGACTGAAGCTGAGACGGCCCTTCTTAAAGGTAGCGGAAGCAGCCACGGTGATGCATTCGTGACACGGCTGAAATTTCTCTAGGCAGCAAGAAACTGGATCACTGATTGCGCGGAAACGGCTTTTTTTTCTCTCTTCTGCTGTGTTGCAAGCGCTATTTACTCCCTTTTGGATCGGTTTAACGGGTATTTCACTGCAATTGTTTTCAGCTTAAACGGTACAGCTGTCAGCGTCTCTTGCGGAAGTATTTGTCACAACACCCGCATTAGCTTCTTACAAGATACGAACTCATTCTCTTTTTCTTAAACTCGATTTAAGTGCGCCGGAGATAGACACTGTGCATTCATTGATTACCTTTTACGCTTTCCATTCAAGTTGTACGTAACATAGGGTTGCACAAGGATAAACGCGAGTAGGACAATGCTTCCAATGACGAGTACTGAGAAAAAGGCATTATCTTGCTTGAAGTAGCTGCTCAGGGGACTACCGTATAAGAAGAATCTATCGAGGTTGTTCTGTGAGGGATAAGGGTAATACGGACTTTTTTCGTAGACGTTTGAATGGTAATTGCTGTTCTTAGGGTAGCTAAAAGGAGCAGGACTTTTAAGCTCGGCATGGGTGAGAGACTCCCTATGGATATAGTTTCTCAAAGGCGCTGAAGAATCGTATGTAGGTTGGTACTGCCCGTCGTTTGCTGATATCTCATTAGAAATTTGGTTAACATCCTCCCGAAACGGAGCGTGTTCATAGTTTTGGTGTCGAGTTTCTGTCTGTACTTTCCCGTCCGCTTTGATTTCGAGTCCGGATGCGGGGGCAGCGGCTGGTTTCCATCCATTAACTAGGTCTTCTTCGAACCCATTGCTGGCGTGAATGATGGCAACAGAGTTCGCAGGTCTCGAAGCTGTTTTCACCACTCTACTTTGGGCTGACATAATCAAAGGCTGCTGTTTGAGAGAATCAGAAGACACGGGCGACCTGCTGCTCCTCTGTAATGCTGCATGAACCTCTGTAGAAGCAGAGAGCATCTCGAGCATCAATAAGTAGACCAAACTGACTTTCCACAGAGATTGCATCCTGTCCTACGCTTTGTTGCAGTCTAGAAAAGCAGGTATAACGATGAGGGAAATTCGCAACTTTCTCGTGTTGGGGATTATTTAGCTTTACCGGTAGCCACAATGCGTGAATATACTGTGCAATACGCATGAACACAGACTGATTAATACAGCGGTCTTGCTGGGACTACTGTGTTAGTAATTAAGCAGTTATATGGAAGCTTACTACGCCGGTGTGGTGCGGTGTACGATCGGTATAACAATTTACCAACGTGAAATAAGTTTGATACCTGCAGTGATACAAGTGGTTTCCGTACAACTTTGATCTTCAGACTTGACCACGGGTTTCTTGACCGAGAATATTGAGAAAAATGTCCCAACTTTTCTGTCTATCAACCTTTGCGCAAATGGCCTAAACGTCTATGTATCTTATAGATATGTTGCTAACTGTATATTATACTTGACCTAGTACCTTCTGGATTTACTGTCATCTATGTAGTTGGTCAAATCCGAACTATCAATTTTGTCCTGGTAGTTTGCGTAACCATAATTGGAGTCATAATTATCATTGTAGAGATCAAGTCTCTTTCCAAAGAGTCCGAACGAACTTAAGCGTAGCAGGACGCCAAAGATGCCCAGTAGGAAGGCCAAGGTTACGAATGCTCCCACGGCTACCACTAAGGTAGTGGAATTCAGGACTAAATAATTGTTGGACGAAGTGATCACTCTGGCGCCATCTTCTGTCGCCTCAGCAACTTCATAGATGGCTGTTTCTGCGGCCGAATTCAGGTGGCAGAGCTGTGCCAGTGCTAACCAGGCCAAGAGAATCATTACGCAACCTACAATACAGTGGTGTTAGACGCGGTTGATGCGCATTTTGCATGGATAGAGAGCGCGAATGAAAAGATTTCGTCAGTTTATCAATCAGTTTAAGTTTATGCAAAAAGTATGTCTTGTATGTACCGGTAGTACCTGGTTTATAGCAGACAAGCAAGTTAAAGAATACAAGTAGCCTTGGAACAGAATCGTAGTAAGAAATACTAAAACTCGTAATGAGAATACCATCAAGTAACTAATTCTAATAACTGAAATCTACATGCTATTGTTGCTTCAGACCGCCTACTGCTCAAGTTAACAATCTTTACGGGTTCAGTGATCGTTGGCCTTGGCATGGTACGTGGGCAATGTCCGTGGAGAGAGTACTTTCGTTTTACTCACTCCCATGGTCACCACATATGGCGTGCAGTTTTTTCATTGTTCCTATTGTTTTGTTGTGTGGCTGGTCATCTCACTTATGTGATGACCTGAAGATGTTCTCTCGGCTAAGTTTACTTAGTTCAAGTCTTAATTCTTCGTAATCTAAGTCTGTGCTACTGCGTACCTATAGTCGTCGTATCCGTCATAAGGGTAGTAGTAGTTGTAGTGCGAGGAACTGTCATGGTGTCGCTTGGCTAACAGTGCTAAGGCAGCGATTGCTAATGCTCCCAAGACAGCTAGCAGCACTAGAGCACCCACTAGCAAGAAAGGGGTACCCAGAGTCGTCGTCGTCGAGGAAATGTTGAAGGTAGTTACGTAAAAGCGGGGATTTGTCAAGATGTCTCCCTTCGCTTCCGAGTCAACTGGTGCAAGGGTAGCAGCAGCCTTGGTTGTCGCCGCTATCCAAAACATCACGCATAGCTGACGTTGCCAGGGCCGTAGCATTGTGGTTTCGTGCAGTATGGTGGCCTAATGTGCAAGGCTACGTGCTGTTTACTGTAACTAAGACTCTGGTTAAACATGACTCTGTTACTACAGGAAGCAAGGCTCAGTGAAAACCACGAGAAAAGTCTTCTCAGTAGTGTACGAGTGTTCATTTCGGAACTTGTAATGAACTATGAAAGTTATGAATATGAATCCAATGTCAAACCGTACTTTGTTGCTGAAATCATAGTTGAGCGTTACTAATTATGTTACAGTTAAACATTATCACTAGTTAAAATAACGAAAAGCGGTTAGTTTTGATTCAATTAGTCGCTGTGTCCAGTGGTGTGAAAAGTAGAGGCGACAGTTTAAGAAGTCTTCAACTACAGCCATGAAAACCAGCATCTTGTAAAACTCATCTTTGATTTCTGGATCTGCTCAATTTAAGTGTTTCAGTACTATTCTTGTACTAGTATTAAAGTGTCTTTGTAGTTTTAACTTGCGTATCCTAGAATTTGTCATGAACTGGGAGACATTTCACTTGTGATGATTATACTTACGCTTTACGATTCTTACCTCTATACTTGATATACAAATCTAGGCAGTGCTACTTACGTTTCCCTATTTTCTAGACGTATTTCTAGGTACCCTCAGTTTAAGTGTTCTTTCGTACTGTCGTTACAATATAATTACCATATCTTTGTAGCGTATTTCTAGTGTAGCTGAAAACTGGACGACGTCTCGCTTGTCATGGTTACACTTGATAATACACTACTATGCTGAACATATGCTAACGATCACAGGTCATTACTGAGAGTGCTATTTACTGTCCAATTATGTTTAACATGGTATTCAGCTGTTACACATGGCTGTAGTTGTACGCTATCGGTAAAGTGAGAGCTTGGTTTTAGCTTGTGATTTGTAAAGAGCTAATGTTACCTTCAATTCCGGTGGTATGGAAATGTTACACACATGCACACTAGAAACGCAACTGTCACCTCCAACTGGTAAGGACTTGGTCTTTATATGATGAGGAAAAAGTGTAGCATACATTGAGTCGGGCGTGAAACCAGGTAGCGCCGGGCCGTTTCCTCTAGGCGTTCCTCTCTCGTTACGACAGCCACCATCACGCGGAAGTTTCTATTCATTCTCCAGCTTTGCTTTTCAAGCGAGATTCCGTTCCGACGGCGTAATTAGCGACGCTTTCGAAAACAAATTCCAACTTTACTTGGCACATAACAGGTCAGGTATTTTTTTCCTTTTGCGGAAACCACGCCTCTCTTTAAGGTGTCATAACTTTGTCACGGGTAAAGAGACATGTGGGCTAACATGTGTCATTGTCAGTTAGTTCAGATCCAAGATTAATCTTGGCTTTCATGTATTGCCCTACTAAAAAAATTGATTGCTCGCTGGAGACAATGTCGAGAAAGTTGTGCTTTGGGGACAAAATAGAACCTGGCATGTCAAGAAAGCGACTACTTAGATGATGTTCAGATGTTATTCAGCTGGTGATTAAGTAACACTGCAACGCTAATGGATCTAACCCAACTAGACGATAGTTCACTGTGCATTTCTGTAACAAGTGTCGAAAACGTTGTGAGTATAACGCAATGTTCACAGACAGCACGTCAATTCTAATTTGAAACCAGAATCCGCAAATTACTGTCGAGATAACTACACACTTTGTCCGTAAGGCAGTTTGCAGAGTGAAAATGAAGGTAGCGCTTTGAATCCTAATTCAGTACAGCTATCAGAGACTGATTATATTCTGGATGTGTTTGAACTATGTTTGATCATGATAAAAGCCGCGAAAGAACCAAAACAATTTTTAAGTAGACAAAACAAAGACCACTGAGAGGGCGATTTGAAGTATTCAAAGGATAGCACAGAATGAATCAAACTGGAAACCTTGCAGAAGCAACTGTAAACAGTGAAAACGTTAAGTGAAGTTATGATACTGAGTATTATGTTAAACAAAATAAAAAGATCGGTTAGTTTTTAAGTGGAACTAATTATAATACAGAAAGAATAAGAAAACGGAAGGAACAAGAAGGGAGTAGAATTCGAGCACTGACTTAAAGAGCGAAGTATTAGTAATTGACTATTCGAAATATAATTCGACTTCAATATTACAATTGACGAAAGTTCTTTCACATTAATTGTCTGAGGGAGATTTCTTCAACTTGACCTTTTCAACTGCGTTCAGTTTGGTTCGAACAGGTGCTTGTAGAAACCACGTGTATTACAATAATTACAAACTCTCTCGTTCTATAGAAAGCTGAAATCCCTCTTTACAGCTTGAAAGCGTTCAATGCGGACCGCCTCATATCCAAGTCGAGAATTAACGATTGTGTCAAAGCATCGGGGTTGACATCCTTGCCAAGAAAGTGTGCTACCATTTGACGTGCTGGTTTGCTTCCTCCATGTTCCAAGATGTCCTTCCTGTACTGCTCTCCAGATTCCCTGTTGAACGGGTCCTCATAGAAATACTGCTGCCATATCCATGCAGCCACTGCTCTCGACATGAGGTACGAATAGTACTTAGCACCGTACCCGACTAGATGACTGAAACGGTGATGCCACGCCTTACGTAAAAATTTAAAGGAAGGAAATATAAAATCGTTTGTCATATCCTATTGCTTTGCAAGGGTGATATCATATTTCATATTGGCAATACTTGCGTATTCGAGTTGGCTTAATTCAATTAGCCGCATTTGAATTCAGTAAGCCAGTTTACCGTTTTGGGTACATACGGCAATCCGTAATACTGATGCTGCACCGCAGCAAGGACATCCGTCGTATCGCCTTCACGCACGGGATGGAGATGTAACGTCTGGTCCAAGGCTGAGTAGAAAACCTGCTGCTGCATATCGGCTGCCGCGAAAGTATGCTTGGCCGCGCAAATCGCTTTCAACTGGTGTTCGGGTAAAGGTTCACCGGTCTTGTAGTGCCTGGCATAGTGTGAAACAACCTACGTCGAAATAAAATAATTGAAAGCTGCTATGTTTCCGATGGATAGATAGATAGATAGACAGATAAGACAGATGGATATTAGTTAAGTAGACAGATAGAGAGTTCGATAGACGGATAGTGGGCGGATAGATAGATGGTTAGATGGACGGATAGATATTAGTTAAGCAGACAATAGATGATTAGATAGATAGATAGATAGATAGATGGACGCATTAGATAGTTGAATAGATATTAAGATAGATTGATAGACAGATAGTTAGACAGATAGATAGATAGAAATATAGAAATACATATAGATCATTGACTGACTCTTGGATCTGATGCGAAGAATTCCATTAGAACTGAGGGAACTTCGGCTAAATCGGTAGAGCAACGCGTCCCTGTAACGTGCTGGTACTTGGTCCTTGAACGAGAATAGTTTTAGTCACTGGCCGGATCAAAATTTTACATTAGGAAACCACAAGGCACGGGCTCACTGAACTATTAAGTCCAATCATCCGGTCAAAGATGTATCAGTCGGTACGTTATTCCCAACAATTTCTCGTCAATCACCATCAAGACTTTACGGTTTAACTAACAACTTAAAATTACTTGTTATTTAAACTATTATACAAGACTTGATAAAATCAGCTATCCCGAAAACTGTAAACTTTTCTTGCAGGTGCGAATAGTAACGATTCATTCTTTTACCTGGCAAGCATTGAATGCATGGCATGGCCCATTTCATGAAACAGATTGTCCGCCATACTGGGCGTTAAAAGGCTAGGAGTTCCCCAAGACGGAGACGGCAGGGTCAACATCAGGACTACCACTGGATTCTAGATTAAGAAAAGATACCTTGGTGATGACTCGAAAGGATTTAACAAACGGCACCCGTGTTCTACATGCAGATTTTGGATATGCACAAGTACACTTACACAACTACAGGTAAACATCTGTACAGTTATACTCAACCACTTAAACAGTTCAATCAGTAGATGCCTTCAATTACACTGTTTCCTGAAATATGGATCTGTTCAAACTTCTAAAATATTTATCTCAGATTAACGTGTGAACGTTAAACGCATGGTTTCTTATCACTAGAACTTAACTTAAAGAGAGTTAGATAGTTAATTTAAAATATACTATAATCTTTATGGTCAAAACCAGCCAGTTACTTAGTCTAATCAGTTTTAATAACACTAACTTAAATGCTTCCTTAACTATAATTGTTAAGCTAAACAGCCAGACGACTACAAAATCAAGTCAAACTTCTTCAATCTAAAAACTTAAGTTTGATGTTATGTCAAACTTAATTATTCGCAAACGCTTAAAACACGCGGTCTGTTAACATTCGAACGTAGCTAAAAGTCAAACTACAAGATTTTAAAGATCAAGACCTGATATGTTCCATCGGGTAGCTCTTTACCGCCCACAATGGTGAAATGACAATCTTGATGGGGCTTTCCAGGGCGGTCAAAAAAATCGCAATAGATATGACCTAGGAGTCCTTCTTTTTCGTCGATAACGTCCAGTTTATAGACATCCGGACTCCACAAGTCTTCTCCTTTGAGAGAGCTTAACTCTAGCCGGACTCCGTACAAACTCCGGAAGAGAAAGTCGAGTCCTTCCATGCACGAGCCCAGGGAGAAGTAGGAGGTTATTTCGTCGCCGGCGTCTCGGTAAACGTGTCGCTTGGCGATTGACGTCACGTACGGGATATCCCACAAGGCCAATTCCTTAAAACATTCACAAAAACTCAAATTAACAATTTGTAATTTTATTTTGATAACTTGGCAAAGTTTTACTCTGGATGACTGCGTAGCTCTCTTTTTCAGATCCCTCATGGCATTGTAATCGACGGCAGCAAGTCCTTTCAATTCGCTGTTTAACTTGTCCAGGAAATTTCTCACCATCGCCGGAGTCTCGGCCATACTGCCCCGCAGAGTTCTGGTCACACGCAAAGAGAAATTATGCTGTTATCCGTGAACGAACATTTCTTCTATAGCGACATAAACCAACACGCTATTTGTTAACCAAAAAGGAATGATTCTTAAAGAGTTATAGAGAATCTTAACCTAATTGTTGAGAATCCTAGGCGAGTCCATATTGAGCTCAAGTGAGAATTATACGCACGTCAGAGGAAAATAGCCTCAGTTTGGCTGAATTTAATTATAATTATATCTAAGAAAACTCCCAAAGTACAATCCAAACTTTTTTTGCCTTTTGTTCCCAGAATTACAAAGATGCAGCAGTCCATAAAATATCGCGTGTAGAACTAGTAGTAATTAGGAAACTAGGAAACTTTGGTTGAACTCGGTCCGTTAATTTGGCCGAAATAAAATCCTAGGAAGTCAATATCTATCGTAATACCTCGCCATTCAGACAGATCTGATCGCTTTGGATTGCACAGAGTTACCTATGGGCAAATGTCTCAAATCCGCAGAGCCGGGCAAGTTGAGTCCGCGCCTGCAGAAGGCTGCACAATGTCGACTCCTGTTCTTCGTTCGGGTACAAATATATCTTGTAGGCTGCTTCGCGAACCAGCTCGTTAGCCGCATCGGCGTACAGACCGTTTACGGAGACGTTGTCACCGTCGAGGGCAAATCTGTTTATCAGAGCAGACAATTAAACACCCATATCTTATAAAAAGACTAACATAAACCTGTAACGTTCGTCGTCTTACCAGTGATGAATCGAAAAATAATTTTATATAATAATGAAGTTGAAATAGAATTCGGAATAATGCAAATAACCGATGCTGCGAAGATATTGCATCAACTACAAATTCAAAGGTAAGAATATAAAGCCATTTGCCGTAGTTTATAATAACACTGAAACAGTAATGTACAGTCTAGAGCACAGTAAGGGTTCTGAATGGCGGAAAATTATGTTAATATTAAGACTTCAGGATTTAATTTTGGCAAAACTAACCAAACCAATTAAACTGAAACTTTGGGAGACCATTGAGCATCACTAGTTCTACATTCGACATTTTTTGGGTAGCTGTAGTTTTAAAGATGTGGGAGGAATGAGAACTTAACTTTTTCCCAGCAGAAACCCTTCTTGTGCTTTAGACTGTACTAGGTGAAATGGCACAGTGCAATTAAGATGAGAGCCTGTGAAGAGTATATAACTAAAGGGAGGAAATCTTCATACTGGTGTCTGATATTTGGTGGAAGTTTGTCTTTATCGACTCGTCGGGGTTCGTGTGCCGCCGCGCTAAACCTCTGTCCCAGGTAGAGAATATATTCGTTGAGCTGCACAACCTGCTCCCTCTGACGCTCGGGTAAGTGGATACCGCTCTGTTCAAAGTCGAACAGAAAAAGGTTCGCTACGTGGTTGTCCATCGAGGAAGTTGGGGCCACGTCTCCATTCTCCGTAGCTCGCTTCAAGCCTCCGTACAGCTCTGGGTGCGTATTCAATCTATTAAAAAAAAAACAATGTATGTGTGCTATTTATTAAGGATATTAGATTCATGCCTAACTGCTTACTTTTCAACTAACGTGCTAACAGCGACGCACGCTCCTTCGGCCGCTCTGGAATATCGACTGCTGGGGTGCGCTATGCGGATGAATTCGGCTAAATCCGCAACCCGGCAGAGAGTATTCGACAGTTCATCAAATATCTCGACCATCGGGCGCTTTCGGTTAGGGCTGCAGCATTCTTCTATGAGAGTATCCGTGCGGGTAACGGCGTCCTCCTGCAGCAAGTAGAAGCCGTCCGGCGACCTTAGCTGCGGAAGTCCAAACAGGCCCTGCAAATGAAACGGGAAATCGTATTCAAGCCTATTACCTTTCAAAATCTGACATCATAACTATAATAATGATTGATTTTACTTCGGACTGCAGCGAGAAATTAACGTTTATCCGCCGTGGTTTCGTGTTGAAGGCTGCTGCTAGTGTTGCTGACTTACTCGCAACGTACGACCTTTTAAATCGTGTAGTAAACGGTTTCTTCGCATAACCAATAGCCTTGAAGTTTTGAAAACTGAGTAATTTGGACATTTTTGGTCCCCAGTTGTGTTTGGATCCCGTGTTATTTACTTTTTACATTCGACTGCTCTGTTTGCTACGCTGTTGCCAGATCGAGCTAAATAATTTCGATCAATCAAAGTTTTTTTCATGTTGACTTTTATGTTTAGTATTGTTAAATATTATACTCTATTTTTATTCAGTATCACTAGAAAATATATATTACAGTCCTCAGCATTTACTGTTTTGACATCTTCTTAAATTCTTTTTTTCTTTTCGATAATGTTTTATTTTCTCACAATCAATACTAGTTAAGTTAACATCTGTATATTCCAATTATCCGATATCAAACAACTGTAGTTTGAGGGTTCAAACAAGATGGTTGACAAATCAAAGCATTTTTATATTGCACAAACTCACTTACAGTGGACGAATACGTTGGAAAACCAATGCACAATATTTATACAGAAACAAGGTTCTTGGAAGGGTTGCTTGTTGCATATACCAGATCGCTTTCGTCATCAGTAGAATTTTACTAAAAGTCTTCAAACATTTTGTAATCCTTTTCGGTTACAGGTGCAGCTTTCTTCCAGTCGGTTTCGGGATATTCGTCGAAATTGCACGCGTCTCCGTCGTAACTGACTCGGGGTACTATCGGTGGCTAAAAGAATAAATGTCTCTTGAATTTGTAGCTAAATGAGTAACAATCCAAACTCTAAGTAAAACACTGCTAATTGAACGTGTGGTTTACCTTGAGCTTCTTGTAAAAGACGTCATCCCAGTCGATACCTTTGAACCATCGATGCCTTTTAACGTCTTCAGCTCCGTTCTAGAAATGAATACCAACTGATTAACACCCTATTGTAAAACTTAATTATAATTAAACTGATCTACAACTAGTTTAATGCAGTATGTTTCCATATCAGCATTACATACCACCTTACTGTTAAGTTAATTACGGTCATAAACTAATGAGATAAAATGAAATCATGCCCACGATATCAAACGATCGCAAGTTGTTACGTAACAACGGGATTTTGCCTATTGGTTAATTAATAATTATGTAAGTAATCAATAGAGTAGTTAATAGTAGTTATATTAAAATAATAGTACTATTAAATACTAGTGGGAACTAATAGTTAAGTAGGTAAGTTATTGGTAATAGCCATACTTTCATGTTTCCTAGCCTCTTGGTACGGTCCTGGACGAGTAGTTTTTTCACCAGGTCTTTGGCTACGGGGTCCATGTGTCTGGGCCATTCGATTTTTCCCGCCAATATTTTCTCGTAGATTCCGAAGGGATTGTCGTCAAAGAAAGGCGGGTAACCGGCCAGCATTTCGTATATTAGAATCCCTGTTTTATCATATAATATATTTGTCTAAAGAAACTATCGTTTTCCATGAAATTCCTTAAGCCGATAATACTGAGTGGTTAGAAGCAGACTGTCCAACGGGGAATAACCAACTGGTCAAAGTAAACACGGTATCTGTTTAAACGGGCTTTTGCGATAGTGAAAGAAGCCTGTGTGCACATGTGACGCAAACACATAGTGTATCAAGAGTGGGGCCGCCGCATTAATTCATCGACGAATAAATCGACGGTGACGTTTCAATATGGTGAAGCGAAAGCCATAAATAACAGGCCAAGGAGTGGCTATGGCATCAAAGAGGCAGGCATCGTGTCCAAATATCCCTTTACTGATTACTATGCATTAAAGCGCACCCTTGAGTAAAAACCATTCATTCTCCTCTCTATCCAGCAGGTCTGTGCTTCCAACATTGTCCAAATCTAGACAGACTTGCCTTGACAACTGATCAGCTTTAAGCAGTCTAAGTTATATCTTACTATATCATTTATCTCTATGTATACAGTTCGTATAGTCTATTGTGCAAATCTCGTTAAAGAAAGCTAACGTATGTACCCAGGGCCCACCAGTCGACGGCTTTGTTGTGTCCCTTAGACTGGATGATTTCCGGTGCCAGGTACTCCGGTGTGCCGCACAAAGTCCACGTTCTGAAAGGATAACGTACAAGGTGAATCAGTATATAGTATTTATCCAACTATAAACCAATTTCGCTGGATGCATACAGAAATGATTAGTAACTGATTACGCAACAGGACTCGTCATGTATATACAAACACAATGCATATTTAAGTACTATTACCAATACCAATGCTATATAAGAATCAAGGAATGTAATCAATATTATACATAATTATGTACAATAAGGCTATATTGTAGTTAATACATTATTTACAATGAACTGTTACAGGCTAAACTTCAAACTCTAGTCAGTACAGCTTGAATTTAACGTTTAAGGTGACTGAAAAGAGCTATAGTCAGCTGATAAATACACAGTTGTAAAACATGGGTGATAATCAACGATTGCATCATTTCGAATTGCTTCAAATCATCTCGATTGAATGGTAAAGACTTGAATAAAGACCATATACCGGTCATTGAGTTTCTTAGCGAAACCAAAGTCGGTGATCTTGAGATGGCCGTCGCGGTCCAGAAGCAGGTTCTCAGGCTTCAAGTCGCGGTAGACAACATTCTGGCTGTGAAGGTAATCCAACGCGCACACAATCTCCGAAGCGAAGAAATTACCTAACAAAAATAGAACCCACTACATATGATTATACTCTAGCCCTTCCCATTACTAATTTAACTTAACCACTGTAATTTAAAGTAACTGAATACACAGTATAGAGAGGATTCAACATTACAAGCAGAATCCGTGCGGGTATAGTAAGAAGCAGAAGTATAAGAAAGACAATAGAATTGCCCCGGAGAGTTGTCTCTTACCATACAAGGCAATGAATGGATGCCGGCATGAGTCCATATAGGCGCAACGGGGAAAAAAAAAACGCAACGTAATGACAATTATTATTTATATCCATTCATTTGGGATATCATTAAAGGAGAAAAAACGACTTGTGTGGCTTCACAAAACAATAAATCCTTCAGCATGTTTTGAATCTTTTCCCGAACTAAACCCCACCTCGGTCCGTAGTTTATGGCTTCCCCTCGCATATTTAACAACAATAAATTCGTGTTTCATACCTTTTTTTCAGTATAAATAATCCTTCCAAGAGAAACTCAACCTTTCTGACTCTAACCTTTTCATTTGAAAACACAAACTCGGCGCAAAAACGTTTAAAGATTTGCTTAAATAACTTCAGTTCCCACGTACCTTAATATTTCAGTTACTTGTATAGTTTCCCAATGCAAAAACCAGTAAGTCGAGGACCTACTGAACGACCTACTGCTAACCGTCTGCCTGCTGGATTTGGGCGAACCAGGTTGGAACCATAGAGCTGGTTGAACTGTTGGTAGTACTGCTAGTTTTGCACTGGGTTGTTATTCAAAACGGTTTAAACTTTTCCTAATTTTTCCATTTCCCGACCAGAGTCCAATTAGGTAGGTTAATTAAACATTTCATCAGGTCATCGTTGATTAAAATTAACTTGTGAACAGCAACACGGTTAAGTAAAAAGGGCGGTAGTTTAGGTTACCTGTTGCGCTGCTAAATCTGCCGGCGTTGCGTAGATAAGAGAAAAGCTCGCCGCCGCAAACATAGTCAAAGAGCATGTAGAGGAAACATTTGTCGTGGTGGGTCCACAGCCTGGAACATTGAAAATCCACTTTTCCATTACATAAAACGGTTTCTTCGTCAAATGTACATCAAGTCAGAGAAATCACCATACCATTCGTAAACTATGCAAGTTTAATTAACGTTAGTAATACAAGTCGTTAAAGTTAGTCAATATTAGGTATAGTTTAGCGATATTCTACGGAATCTTGAATAAGAATTCAGTTCAGAATGTTTAACCGTTTCTTACATGTTGACGATGAAAGGATGGTTGACACTCAGTAGGATACTCTTCTCGTTCTGCACGTGCTGAACTTGCTTCAGTCTGATTACATCGGCGATAGCGAGAATCTTCAAGGCCCAGTACTCCCGAGTGTTTTTCTCGCGGCACAAAACTACGCGGCCGAACGTTCCGGTCCCTAATTTCATTAATTTTTCCAAATAAATAAAGAACAATTAACTAATATTATCCACAGTTTAACAAAACTTCATAGTGTAGCCTTGTGTGTAACTAAAACAGGATTTCTAACCGCGTGACCTAATCTGTTATCCCAGTGCAAAATCCAGCAGGTCTTTCAGCAGTTCAACCAGCTCTATATGGTTGCTTATAAAGGCAGGATACTGCTGAAACTGCTGATATTCGCCCAAATCCAGCAGACAGACGGTTAGCAGTAGGTCGTATGTACATAGACTAAAGAGTCTATCTCCAGCTACACGCTGAAACAACGGCGCGTAAAAAACTCACGCAATGCAATAAACTTGCTCTTAAACAGGCGCGGAATAAACGTTTTTGATACTTAATAGTAAGTACTTTTGGCGCAGTGCACAGTTTGAATGCATAATGAGGAAGCTAAAGAACAGGGCGGCAGTTGGTTCAGCGGTTCAGCAGTCAACATATTGTACCCGGATGTTTGTAAATATTTCAGCCAGCAGCAACAAATTTGCGCTTATTATGGTCTCTCGGTCATATTTTGCTTGGCTATTATTATGCAGCTGGAACGGCCGCTGTGTCAGTTCTGGTTGATTGAAAGAAACATAACTTAAACTGCTGAAGAGCTTGGTTGTAATTCAACTGAAAAAGGCAAACGGCTACACTTAAAACCGATTATGTTTACATTATAGTTGATCTTATTCATGAAGAAAAACCTAATTGAAAGTATATCTCGACATCAACATAAATACAACTACCGCTTGAATATTAATCCATGGTTACATGCATTTGATAAAAATCGATTATCGAACAGAATGTACGAATTTAACAAAATCATTTCATTCATTAATATATGTTTTCAGATACGATGCCCATCCCATAGTAGACTTTAATTAAATATTTGTATAATTGATTCAGAGTTTGTACTTGAACAATAGATTATGAATTTTTAACGACGGTTTACATAATTCCATTCAAGGCTGGTAAATTACAAGCCCAAATTCACGTGCGACCTCTGATACATGGCAGAGTTTAATCGCTTGGTTAAAAGCCTGTTGCAAGATCCATAAGAGACTTGCCATTCCTTCGGATCTTTCTCTTTTGTGACTATCAAATATGCAAAACCGATCATTTTTTTAGTGTTACTTGTCCGTGAAGTAAGAAACTAAATACTTTTCCACATGGTTAGCGTTGGTCAATACTTGTACACAGCCTTGGTGTTGTAGCTAATCGAAAGCAACAAAACAATATATTTTTTTAACAAGCAGACCATCTGACACTAGAAAAGCCCAGTATAAGGAATTCATACTTGGAACAAAAAACGGACACAACTGAGAAAGAAAAGCTTAAACAAGGCCAATGCCATCGCGTAAGTTTTGGTAAGGCAAGTCTATCCTTTGTCTCTTTCATTTAAACGAGATTTCAAAAGGTTTGAAAAGGAGAATTTTACCTTGACGAGACCGTTTAGAGGACAAATTACTGCTCTGCCCAAAAGACAATTTGCACCAATGGTTAAGCTAAGGAATCTATAAATTGATTTGATTTTAATCCCAAGTTGAAGGTATATGGTTTCATCGAGTTGATTAAATCAACAGTCGGCTAACTATGTGATTTAGTTTCAATATCCATCCAACAATCTATCTATGTATATATCTATCTATTTATCTATCCGTCTATCTATCTATCTATCTATCTATCTTTAACTATCTATCTAACTACCTATCTATCTGTCTATCTGTCTATCTATCTATCTATCTATCTATCTATCTATCTATCTATCTATCTATCTATCTGTTTGTCTATCTGTCTATTCTGCCTATTGGTATATCTATCTGTCCATCTATCTATTTATCTATCTATCTATCTACCTACCTATCTATCTATCTATCTATCTATCTATCTATCTATCTATCTATCTATCTATCTATCTATCTATCTATCTGTTTGTCTATCTATCTGTCTTTCTATCCATCTATCTATCTATCTGTCTGTCTTTCGTTCCATTTATCTATCTACCTTTCTCTCTCTCGCTCTCTATCACCTATCTATCTGTCCATTATTTAATCGAGTTGATTTAATCGATAGTCGACTAATGAGTCTCCGTCGAAGTCGACTGTAATCACGATTTGAGACATGAGACGCAATCACGTATCTCTTTGTGTGGTTCTCAGCTTCTCACACCCGGTCTATGGGGCAAACGATTCCCTTATGGATATTAGAGTAGGGGACGCTTTGCAACATCTCTCCTTGTATGGAGGTGAGAATCACCCCCAATGTCAGCAAGTTCCAGCTTTCCCCTCAGCTGCACTAATGCTTGTTACCAAATCGGGTATTGTTCAAATTCTTATTCGGCAATTTAAACCTAACACGATCACCATGAATTGACGAGTACGAGTGAATGACTTTAGCGATTCTCCTATTAAACGTGGAAATCAGTTCAAAATTAAAGGTGTGCTTTGGCTAGATTAAATTTTGTATTTGGTTATAAGAAAGGGTAATTTATTTTCAGCCTGGAATGTTACCTAATTTATGGCATTTTTATGCTTTGCCTTAAATTATAGACGAACGATAAAAAGGTGATTACGCACATTAACATTACATTGTAACCGTATATTGTTATATTCATCTTGAAAGCTACCGAAACATAAGAATCAAACTATGCTTATAGCCTTAAGTTGTTTGCAGGTCTATTAATAAACACAATTACTTAGAAGCAATAGTTGCTATTCGTCTGTAAGTTGGCTAACGTTGGAAGCAGAACTTCTTCCGCAATGCTAGAAAAAGCAACAATTCTTACACTAATGCGTATTTTTTCATGCATGCAGTTTATACTATAGTAGATTCCTTTAAAATTGCTGGCGGGGGGGTCTAGTAGTAATAGCCCGAGGACCTGCAATAAAAACTGAATCTGCTGTGCGTCCTTCAGATCGAAATTCGATTCCCGAGAAAGAGATCGCGACCACCTACGAAGAGGCTTTCTTCATCATTAATCGAGTTGCTCCAGACTGCAACAAAAAGTGGACGGTTTGGTTCGAGGGGTTCGCAAAGTCTGCGGAATATGCCCGACTTGTAAGATCTTTTAAGCGTACGCGCATAGGTTGCAATAGGACCGAATGTCGAGATTAACTTAAAAACTTGTTTGTTTATCAGATCAGTGCGAAGCGCGTGTCGGTGCGAAAATTGGCTTGGGTTGGGAGTATTAGAGAGTATTGCATGTCAATGCATTGTAACGCGTCATCAGCCAAGCGTGTTTTCTCCTCGGCAGCCTTGACGCAGCAAACATCTACCACGGGCTGGTAAACCTGACTGCAAAAGAATCCAGCCAACTTGAGCCTTGGCTGAAGGACGAATGCTGTGTGTGTGACAAGGACGAAAGCTTACGTAGTCCTAAATTCCTCGCAGCACGTTTTTCTTCACCGACTTCTTCAGATAAGATTGTAGCGTTCTGTTTTGTTCGATGGGTAAGGCTGAATGTGTTTAATACAGATTATAACATTTTACCCGTATGATATGTTATATATCAGTATAATCATCAGCATCATTGTTAGTATTATATTATAATATACAACTGTTTCGTTCACTAATCTTCTGTCAAGAGATTTAACCTCTTCAACATAAGAGAAGTGTTTGGAGTCTGTTTTTCGGTATAATATTCCATATTCTTTACGTCTATTTTCTGGTTATTGGTTTGTCAGACTCTTGTTTTGTTAGCTGTGATTTAATCTGTACAGTTTGTTCCCAAACAAGGGTACAGTATAGGAACAAGTCTTGCAAGTTTTTAGCTTGTACCTTTAACAGTGTAAGGTGTACGGCAACAAAATTTAAACACGAAGATTACACTATTGTAGTGACGGTACGCTCAAAGTTTCAATGATTTCGAGCCGTTTGATTGGTCACAATCAACTTCTGAAGTTTGGGCTGTAGTGCACCCTCTTTTGCAATAGACGGTGTGTTTTTGTTAAAAAGTTAACTATTGTTATTTCGTGACTTAATGAACACTTGACTGTTTTCTTTTCACCTTTAGTAATAGTATTACACAGTTGTTTGTTGGTTGCAGCTCTGGCTGTGTAATTGGTTTGTGGTAACTCCAGCTAACAGCTGTTTGGTTGTTCGAATACTTTGCTTTTCGACTTGTATATTTGTGAGTTACATTCTGTTGGTTTTTGTTCCGTTATATCCAATCCCGCTTGTTTGTCTTTTATAGGCTCTGCATCTTCAAGTTTTGCTTGTTGGATATCCTAGACTTGTTTGGTTGTTTAACCGGTTTCATAGGTATTTCCTTGATTCGAGTTGTTCTTTGCTGCGTCTAGTAATTTTGTTTGACCACGTTTGTTTTGGCGTATCCTTTTTCATATGCAGCGGGATGACTGTGGACCCCTTAGACACCAGTTCCAGTTTAGTTTGCGTATTGGAAATCTCACGCCGCCTGTTTTCCTGCATGTTTTGTGTTTGTTTGCATAAAGACGTTTGCTTTAATTGCGTAACTTCTATATTGTTTATTTTTGTCCGTCTGCTGTGTTGCTTGCGACTTGTTTGCCTTATTGTTTATTTGCTTGTTTAGGCGCTGGCTTGTATCTTTTACCCAATGTAGAAACCAGCAGGTCGAGAGAACCCTGCTGAATGACCTACTGCTAACCGTCTGCCTGCTGGATTTTGGGCGAATATCAGCACTTTCAACAGTTCCTGCCTTCACGAACAACCAGACTGAACTATTAGAGCTGGGCTAAACTGCTGGTAGACCTGCTGGTTTTTGCACTGGGTAGTCACTGTCTGTAACCTTAATAACTACTATAGTCGTGTTAAAGCAAAGCTTGTAATCCCGTCTACCTCTATTACACAACGTTAACAACAAGCTAGCAAAAACCCAGTAATATTCCAACCTTCTCTAATAGTTAAGTTAACGAAACTGTATGGTTTAATTTAGAACATATGCAGCAGTCAATATAGCTTAGCCCCTTTTCGGTAACACAGGTTATACTTTATTCTATTGTCTTATTATATAGATATGATAAAATCGAGTATGATGTCAATTAAGCCATACACCATAACATCAATGGTATTTACAATATAATACAATAGTGTTAAGTTTTCTTTAAAGCACGTCACGTTTCATTACGCCATTGTGAACATGCTATTTGATTCTATCGGAAGAGCTGGACCTTTTCTACGTCTTGATACATTATTAGAGCATTACTAATAGTTTCCTACTAAAGGATCAGGATCACCATGTTCATGCTCTTCAAAATCAAATGTCACTATAAATGTATATCCTTTAAAAAGCAGCGTATAAAAACTCTTACTGGTAACTTGTGCGAGTTTATGTAAAGCTAACCGAGCAGAACACTGCAAGACACCGTTGTATGTGTGACCATAAGGCCATCAACCGGTCTGTAGCAGAGCATTACTTCTCGAGTGCAACGCACTTCGCAGAAAACACATCACTGGCAAGTACCAACCCTTCTTCCCCTCTCTACCACCTTCGCTTTCCATTTCATTTAGAATGGTCACTTTTTCTACCCAAATGAAACTAACAATCTATCACATCCAACTGGCTATATTGCAGGTTTTATACCGATAGTTTTGATGATGTCCAGGTTGTCCAGGCTTTGGCAAGGCGAAGCGGTACCATTAACCACTGGAGGCGGAGAATCTTTCGGAAGTCCTAAACTACCCTGTCGTCTTCGAGCCACTTTTAATGACGCCATTTTTCCTTCACCAAAAAAGTGCAAAACTAGCAACAGGCGCGTCAGTCCTCTACTGTTTCTCCAGCATAAACTTGTCTTGTTTCACCAATAGGAAATGTTACAGACAACTTGCAATCCTGTTAATCGGACGCCATTATCAGAATAGGATGCAGAAAGTGCAAGACGGTTCTTGAAGGTTTGGTTCTATTTACGGCTGTTTACAAGGGAATGCTTCGGAGAAGCGCACTGTTCGTATGGCGTGCCTCGCGCTAACTGAAGGGACTGACGACGTCCGCAACTGAAAACACGTGAAGGTGAAAGCCCTCCTGTGGGTGCGTGCCTTCTGGCCAAAGATATTGGAGAATTAGTTACGCTATGTATACGGCGCCATTCTGTTTACACTAACCTAACGCCATCTTACGGAGAAACCTGTAATTTTGATAGAATTTGACAAACGCCACCTGGACAAAGTAAAGTCATTCATTTGGTCACAAGGTAAAACTATTAACTGGCTGAGTCTGAACTGAATTCTTATACTATCTTATACAAACTGCATAGTTCTTCCTGAAGTCTCAAGTTAAACGCATCTATACATTTTTATATAATCAAGGTGCGTTTAACTGTTAAAAGTCCGAGTTGCTTTGTGATGAATAATAGGAGTTTGGAAGACGAAGGCTACAGAATGGATAAATATGTAAACAGATCAAATGATGCTGCATTAACCGCAGTTAAGTAGCACATTAAGTAACATTAGTGTATGTGTATAGTCTGACATTATAATTCATCCTAAGTAGGCGCGGGATTCCTGAATTAACGAATCGAAGTGCTCAACTGCTCAAGGCATGTTTCAGGTCTCGTTGAGTTTCCGCAAATAGGAAAGTTTGATACTTTTACGGAAGTTGACCAAACTTCCAATGGTTCGAAGCAATTATGATCAAAATTAAATTAAGAAAATCAACCCAAATGAACGCGCTGGTATGCAAGCAGTGAAGACAACCCACTACAAAATCTAGGTTGGGTGTCAGGTACCTGAACGGCAACCTTGCACTGTATGGAGTCGAATGAACGCGCTGGTATGCAAGCAGTGAAGACAATCCTTAGCCATTAGGTGAAAAGAATATCTAGATCCATTGATCCGTTTGGACAGTTTTGCAAAATTTGCAAATATGGTTATCAAGTTTAAGTGGATCTGTTTTCTCTCTGTTGGATTTGCACACAGCGATTTTGCTTACGCCACCTAATTGCAAAAAAAAGAATTTTTAGGATCCTTTTCAATATTATATGGTTAGAGTCAAAAAGTAACCAAAAGGGTTTGCTTTAGTGATAAATTGTGCTTGTGCATAATGTATAGCAAATACGTGTACAACTTAGAGTGAAGAAATAGTTCTTGCCGAGGAAAAGTTAATTGCTTATTGCTCCCACGCTTTCTAAGATATAGCTACCAAAATTATACTGAGTGTAGACCTAGTTGTGTTAAATGCTCTGCTAAATTTTCGTTTAAAACGGTGCATTAGTCTTGCTAAAATAAAATAATAAAACTCAACAATACTTCTTTGCCACTCAATACCCTTTTTTCTATAGACTGTCATGTGGCATCTTAACATAATCGAGTATATTGGTAGATAAATACATAAAATTTATAAGTTTGGGCTGATGGTTTTGCTAAAAGTTAGGAAAGACTAAGAGGGGAAATCTCTATAATATAAAAAATCTCTAGAATGGTGCACTACTAACTTTCAGTATATTATACGTGATTAATTAATTCAAAAAAAGGATGCTTATGAAAATGAGTTCAAGAAAAATGATATCCTGTATTGAGAATGAATGGAACCAAGGAGAAATCGAAGTTTTAAGCGCCCGTCAATAAGCAGCATGTTAGCTATACATTCTACCCAGTGCAAAAACGGTTTTTCGGCAGTTCAGCCAGCTCTAAAATGATTCCAGTCTCATAGCTTGTGGAGGCAGGAACTGCTGAAACTGCTGATATTTGCCTAAATCCAACAGGCAGACGGTTAGCAGTAGGTTGTTCAACCGTTTCAGTGGTTGTAGCGTCAATATTGTAAGTGAAAATTAATTATGTATACAGTGATGATATATGTTAGGTATAAGGATTTTTGCATTGTGACGTAGTTATGAAGTGTCTGCCATATTGACGGTATGGTTACCAGCTGTTCGTTCATTCTTGCCGCGAAAGCACGGGGACATTTCAGTCGTAATTATTTCTCACTACGAGAAACTAATTGAAAAAACATTGCATAATGATGTCCTTCTGCTCTGGCCTGAAAAATTGAATTTAGTTTTTCCGCTAAATTTCATTTTTTAAGTAGAACCTTAGTGTGAGTCTCGTGATGTAACGTCAACCAGGCAGTACCTGTTCGTACGGTTACCGCTGACCTTGCGAATCTTGGGATTCTGTGTCTCAAATGTAGCTATGTAATCTAATCTCATGTTGCAATTTTTGCAGACGGAAATGACTTGGATCACTCCACAATACAAACAAACAAAAGTAAAAAGGTGTGCCAAATGTATTGTAAATCACGAGTTGTAACGGTAGCAACTCTATGGCGAATCAAATATGCCCAAGTTCGGAGAATTTGCTCCAATTTATACGCGGGGCGAATACACTCAGCGCACGTATTTTCAACTGGCGACGGACAAAAAAGTTTACTCTCTTCAAACTAGTACTGCGTCTAAACCGATCAAGGTAGAAACATTGTTTTGAAAGCACGTAGCACTAAGAGGTAGCGGCTTCCGAAAACATAAAGTTTTGTAACACTTTAAAGATTCTTTCCCTCTAAGAAAGCGCTATGAAATAAAGGAAAATCTGGAAATGTTGGCGGTTTTTCTTTATTGTCTCAGCTGTTTATGAGCCGTTTTTAAACTAAAAACAGTTTTGATATGGAACGCATTGCGTTCATAGGTTGAGTAACATTATAAACTAGCTTCACTTGATATGGAACGCATTGTTTTCATAGGTTGACTATCATTTACAAATAGCTGAATTTGATATGGAACGCGTTCCGTTCATAGGTTGACCAACATTATAAAGTAGCTTGATTTGATATGGAACGCATTGCTTTCGTAGGCTTTCTATCATTTCCGAATAGTTGAATTTGATATTGAACGCATTGCGTTCGTAGGTTGCATAACATTATATACTTCTACATTGCGGCAATACGTGACCTCAGAATTAATCGCTTGAGGTCAAAAGACTTGAAGTAACGCGGAGAATTCAAATTTGTACTTTGTATTGATTATTTCGGCGTAACTTTTCAAGAAAGGTACAAAAACCGTCAATTCACGTGAGGGGGGGAACAGTTTTGGTCTCTAGCTTCCTTACTGATGAAGATATTTTTAGGAATAATAAAAACACATTCAATGCCTCTTACTATGAAAAGCACTGAAAAAAGAGAAAATTTAGAAATGTTTCATAAACAGCTGAGATAATAAAGAAAAAGTACCAAGATTTTCAGGTATTTCCTTCATTTCAAAGCGCCTTTTGAGATTGAACGAATCTTCAAAATGTGACAAACGATATATTTCCAAAATTATATTTATTATATTACATTGTTATATATATATAGATGTATTTACCTTTGAAGTACTACTTGCTTTCAAAACGATGTTTCTATCTCGATCGGTTTAGGCGCTAGACGAATTTGAAGAGAGTACACTTTTTTGTCCCCCGCCAGCTGAAAATGCGCTGAAAAATTGAAAAACTCGCCCTCCTTATGGGAATTTAATGTAAATGGGCAAATGCAAGTTCCGATGTTTCATTCATCTGTATCGTTCGATGTACAGTACTTTACATACCTCGCAGGCTATCTTTCTAACTGCGGGGGGAGCAACTGCAAAAGGGCAATATCCTCAAATGAACAATTTCTTTTTTGCGATTACGCCTCGAAATAGAGATTCTGAAAACCATTGATTCATTGCGATAGAAGAAACAAGTTCATCTGCTACGCAACCAAACACAACCTTGTTTAGTCAGTTAATAGTTAATGGCATTAGGTAAACTATTCAGATTCAATGATGAAACAATTAGTAGGCAAGACGAGGTTCAAAATACTAAAAGCTTTAAGACAACTGTGCAGGACTTGGTGTTTTACAACAGCAGAATTTTGCACGGAGAACATCACTGAGGTGTGAAATCACAGCAGTTAATTTCACAGCATGAATTGTCCCAAGTAGACAAAAAATATCCGTTAAACAGCTGTTGCTTCGACCTGCGCTTACTATGTTCATCCGCAGTTGTCCATTCTTGACGACTGTGTTATAAACAGGGCTGTTCTACAAAACTTCCTGGCCCATAACAAGTTTGACCACAGATTAAGAGTTAAGCCAAACAAGCGACAAAGAGCCCGTGTTCTTTTTTAACAATCTGAGATTTCAAACACTGGCGCAACATCAAGGTAAGCATTCCATTGCAGATACTTCACGATTGCGATTTAACTCGAATCTCGCTGTAAAAAATGGTAAACTGTCTTCATATTTGTCTTAATCTTAATCATCTTAATCGAATTGGAAGTACAGAATTATTAAAATTATATTGAATTCAGTACCAGTTTTGGTTGAAAATACTTGAATGAAACCGCAAGAGTAAGAACGGGTAGCAGATATCTGAATTTGGTCTGAATTGTGCATAGGGAACAGCTGGTAGATTTGTTGGTTTTTGCACTGGGTATTCTGCGATAAAAATTAGAACTGATTACTGTGCAGAATCAGATCAAGTTTACGCCAAGATGGTTTTGGAAGAATGTGGAGGAAATCTCAAAGAAGCCACTTGATTTAAGATGCTGGTTATCTCGCCGAGAGTGGATTCCCGTTATCGAACACAGCAACTCGGTTTAGGCCGTAACGGTTCCCTTGTTATGCAGTTACATATGTCAACAGCTGTTCTAGGGGAAAACACCGCAGGGAAGGCATGATTCTGATTTCTAGAATCAAGTAGCCAGATTCTTCTTTTAAGAATGTAAACTGTAATATCTTGATTTCAAGAGTTTGTTTAAAAATGCTCATTGAAGATCTTGGCAATATTGCTTAATGGACTATCCAAAGATCGCTGGAAACTAAATTCTAATGCGTTTATTAAGGTTAATGAGTTAAAGTTAATTAGTAACCGAGTTCAAGTTAAATTTATGACCAACGTTTTAATTCATAAGAACTTACAGTTAAAAAGACGGAGCCGTTTATCATACGAGTTCAGTTCTGATCAAGTGCGAAACTAGTCGGTAAGTAAATAGTTTATCAGTTGGATAATGAATGAACTGAATCGATTATGGTACGTCGATAACTGTGGGCAATATTTAATTAAGCGTAACGTTGTATAGAGAATGTGCTCAAGCTATGTGTGAAAGATATACTGTGTAATTTGGGCCACCCAATTATCCATGGCGGACACAATACAAAATCCACATTGCGGAAGCTAAAAAGAGAGAAAAGATGACGTTTAAAGTAACTTTCCCATGGAATGCGGTGGTTTTGGCCATTCTCAGCTGTCATACATATGTGATGCTCTTAACGGGCAAGGTTAGCGCCCTTTTCTTTCGCCTCCAGTCTGTTTTCCGTCCGTCAGAAAACCCGCGAGCCAACTCGAAGGTATGCTCAGTCTTACTCGACTACTCAAAGGTTCAACAGGCTTCTACTTCCCTCGAGCTGCACGGTTCTAGTAAGCAGAAGAGCTGTAACTCTTATCAAGTGACGGACGCTTGTTGTCTTTTGCAAGGAGTAACTCAAGGTTTTCAGTCATTATTTTTCATAATAGCACATTTTTGTAACGAGTAACATTGATTTATGGTATATATGGGTAACTTTACTAATGTTTTAAAGTTTAGGACTTTATTTTGGCAACACTAATCAACCGATATCAACGAAACGTACGACAGAGATTAAGTATTAGCTCTTCTGTATTCAGTATTTTTGCGGCTCTTGTACCTGCACAAATGGGGCAGTAATGATGAAGTAAACAAGTTATCCCCTTTTCTTTTGCTCTAGACGTATAGATGTTCCCTTTGGGTTGTTAACTAGAGTTTGGTTCTTATTTGCTGTTAACTTGATTTCGGTCGGAAGTAGCTCTTTTTCTGCTGTAATACGAATTCATCAAGTTGGGTTTTATATTCAAAGAGTTAAGCAGCGTTCAACATTGGATGCATTACTGGTCAATCCTGTTCTTTAAGATTTGAACTATACTGTAGTTCTTCAGAACGCAGAGAATTAGTCTTTCATTTTGATTCCAATAATTCATACCTCACTGGGAAACTGGCAGGTGATAATTATGTTAGTTCAACTTTAACTGACTGCAAATTAAGTTTTATGATTCCATCAATCAATTAGATTGAAATGAATTCATTCATGGGTTGTAACATTTTAGGAAAACAATTAAAATCCCCACGATGAGGAGTCCGAATCACTTGATACTCGCGCTCGCCGTCTGTTCAGTGTCCCAGGTGAGTCTGCAATTTGTAATTTTTTATTGGGGAAATGTCTAAACGCTTGGGTAGACTTCGACAATACCGTGATTGCAAGTGGCGTGTAATGATGGTAGAATTTGAACGAAGCAACCATCTTCCTGCTTCCGCATTGAGCTTCGTAGGCAGGGGATTCTTTTAGCGACCACAGAAAAGAATCAAAGCATATGGCAATGCGCGCACGCGGGACAATATAATCAAACGGTGAATTCTCATCAAGCCAGATGTTGTTGTTTTTCACTTTTCAGAGTACCGTTTGTCCGGTACCGTGTGTTGCACCTTGCATCATTAGCAAGTGTTATAATTAAAGTTTATTTTGACGTACTAAGGATCAAAAGCACTGCTAAGAAAGGTTACAATTAAATAAATACATCCCCCTTATTACAATTTACCATTAACTTAAAATTTCAAGTACTTCAGTAAGCTACACTGATAAACGTAAATGTAATCTTAGGATGTTTGTATATAGAAGCAACACTGTTACAGCAACAGCTGTTAATATAACATGTTTTAGAAACTTTGGAAAGGGTGAACGATTCTCATCACAATACGAGGAATAATTTTTGAATGTTGATTAGTGAATAATCGATAAAGGTATCGGATTGATCGGAACCCGTTGATCGTAAAAACTGCTTCCAACGTTCCCGTTTACATGTAAAATTTAAAGATGACGCTATTACATAAGCTGCTTAATGTTTCTCGAGACTTTAAGGTTATTACTTTGAAGTCATGAAACCACTAGTGGTCAATATCAGTTTGTAACAAGCTTTCATTCAGAGACAATTTACTGGAGCCATTAATTAATTTATCAAGTGCGATTCATAGTAATTACAGAAATTTTAAATTTAATTACACTACTTTCAGTTACTCTACTAATGCTAAAGAATGATTTGTATCAAACTTCCGTCTTACCCAAATATTTCTCCCTTCCCTCGACGGAATGCACTGAACCATGAAAAATTCATTCTCCAGAATGAATTTTTTGTCTGAAGGAAATCGAGCAGGAAAGTTTTGGAATTGTAGGGACGAACTTGACCGGCGAGGCTTTAAAAGAGCTGAAATGCAAAAGCACTGACCAAGTAAAATTCTACACCGTCGATTCAGATTCATAACGGGACTGTTTTACTGTATACTGTTAAACCAAAAGGGAGACAGGAAAAGAAACAGAAACAGATTTCTTTGTTCTCAAGGAAGTCATACTGTTGTTTGATGATCAAAGGAAAGGTGTATGTAACAGCTGGTATATGGAAACGGTTTCCATTTTTACCGAGTTTAAACAACCGTTCTGCTTGACTCAAGTCCCGCAATATCAAAACACGATAATGACCCAAGTTCAAAGTGATGTTATTTACTTAAAGACACTATAGAATCAAACTGTGTGATAACGTATTGAGATAATTTGATGTGCCCTTGTTTTCTTTTTCAAGGTTCTTGCAGCGGACAAAGTTCCAGATTCGGCCCCAGTAGCCATGGAACACCGCGGGTTGAACGTTCTTCCAGCAAGTCCGCTAGTCCCACCCAAAGGGTTGCCTAATCAAGGAACTACTCTTCAGGCTCGCCCTTTAGGTCCTGGTCCTGCAGGTAGGCCGCCTGTCAATTCAGACGACGTGTGGCCCGCTTCGAACCCCGCAGACATGCCGCAGATCAAGAACCTCCAAGTCCAATGCGAGAAGACCCACATGAGAGTAAACATTGAGTTTGACCGTCCCTTTTACGGTATGATCTTCTCCAAGGGGCATTACAATGACCCTACCTGTGTGCACGTGCGACCTGGAAGCGGCCAGTTGAGCGCTACCTTTGATATCTACCTCAACTCTTGCGGTATGACGTCGTCTGCAAGTCAGGGTATCGGAGGCGGGTACGGACAACCTTCTCCTGCGGGTGCCTTCGTCGAGAATACCGTCATTATCCAATACGATGCCCTTGTGCAGGAAGTTTGGGACCAGGCCCGTCGTCTGCGCTGCACTTGGTACGATTACTATGAAAAGTCCGTCACTTTCCGTCCGTTCTCCGTGGACATGCTTAACGCTGTTACTGCCAACTTCTTGGGAGACAACCTGCAATGCTGGATGCAGATTCAGGTCGGCAAAGGACCGTGGGCTTCGGAAGTCAGCGGTATTGTCAAGATTGGTCAGACTATGACTATGGTGCTTGCCATCAAAGACGACGATAACAAGTTCGATATGATGGTTCGCAACTGTGTGGCTCACGACGGTATCCGGTCTCCTATTCAGCTGGTCGACCAGAACGGCTGCGTCATCCGTCCTAAGATCATGAGCAGATTCCAGAAGGTGCGCGATTTCGGACCGTCTGCTTCCGTGGTTTCTTACGCCTACTTCCAGGCCTTCAAATTCCCTGACTCGATGAACGTCCACTTCCAGTGCGTTATCCAGGTCTGCCGTTACAACTGCCCCGAACCTAAATGTGACGGGCGTTCGAGCGCAGCTAATGATTTAGGCTTTGCTGCATCCAACAATGTGATTACAGACTCCAAAGCTCCTGCGGTTGCCTCTGCACCGAAACCAGTTAAAAGTCAGAAGGCAGCCTCAGCTGCTCCTCCTGCTGCAAACCAGGCGCGCCCTGCAGGTTACGCCAACATCAACAGGGAAGGCGTAGCCAGCACCACCGACAAGAAACTCGACCGTCTCCTCTTTGGCAAACCACGAGCAGCCGAAGAATCACCTGCTCTTGCCCCGCGACCCAAACGAGAGGCCGAGCAGGCGATTCTGCACGTTTACCGCAGGGACACTCAGGAGATGACCGACGTGAGAACCGCTCGTATTATTCAAGTGGTTTCACCGGGCGATGTGGCTTTCACTCTCAACCTCAACCAGAATGAAACAGTAGTCATCCAGAACATTAGAGACGTCGATGGCAAGAACATTTGCCTGTCTATGCCCAGCTTCATCGGGGGACTCGCTATGATGCTTGTCGTTTTCGTGGTGGCTTGCATTGTTGCTACTTTCGTGCTCATGCGTGTGCGCCAGTACAACAAAAAAGGAAAATCCGCTTCCATTTCCTCGCTGGTGTACGAAAAGGACAAACCAGCCACCGACTAAACGTCCTTCCTCTCTTCAGTTTCTTAGCCTCCCTCTAAGGTAAAGTCTTCATGGGTAAAATACTATCATGGTTGGCTGCAAAGTAAAAGGACGGGCTCAACTTTTCATATTAAACTACCTTCAAATTTGGAAACAACTCAAGTATCTTGAACTATCAAATGTAGCGTCCAATTAGTAACTTATTTTAGGGCACTATAGAGCTTCAACCACTGTGCGTGAATGTGCTCACAAGAGAGCAGACGTTTTCACACCTGTTATTCTGTCTGGTTTCCCCCCTCCTGGACTTCCATGCAAGGCTGTACATAAACGCTAACCTGGTTGCATCTATCTGACTGCACTTCCCATTGTATCCAAATGTTTCTGCTGTGTGATAATGCGTATGTGTATTTACCTGGTTGTAATAAACTCTTGACATAAAAAAGGGCAGCGTGAGGTTATGTTGCACCACCAAGGCAGTGTATTATATGAATCCAAAAAAGCTTGAAAGAGACTAGCTTTTGCGCGTGTTACATGACTAGTCTGTGTGAAATCCAACATTGCACTGGGTTCGATGCTTAAAAATACGATATATCCAAGAATAAGTGCGAAAATCTTTTTGTAAAAAAAAACGCACAGAAGCTCTTTAGGAAATTCTTAGTGGAGATTGTAAGCCGTTAAATAGTATCGACAAGAATAAAATTGTATAACAATGGAACTGGGATAAAGAGTTAGAACATGGATATAGTAAATAATGTAACAGCGGATCCTCGGTTTAATTCATCGGTTCGTACTTGGCTTTGTTGATATTCTTGGCCAAGCAACAGGTTAGAGCTACGCCAAGCAGTTGGAAGAAGGCGATTCCTAGCGCGATGCCTCCCATAAGTTTCATGTTGGTGTTGACAAAGTCAACGACAGTTGTGTAACAGCCCTAGAAATATATAATGCAAAAGCTGATTAAGTCAATTTACACATATTTTAGATATATTGAATATATTTTAAATTTTGAAAACCAGTAACATACATCAGTGTAGATGCTGTCCAGATCGCCGGTGTTACATTTCTGGTCGTTGGGATTCCTGCAGCAAGAAATGGGAACTCCGTGATGGGGATCCTTCAACCAATCGTGAAAGTCGGTGATACCGCAGCATTTCAGCTAAGATAGATCAACATTAGAAGAGTCTATTTACAGCTTTAATGAGTCAGTACAGTTATCTGAAGCGTGTCAATAGCGGCCGCGTACTCGCCACCCGATTCGTAACGGCCCATAGTGCTGGTCAATCCCTTACGCAGACTGTCTTTCAGGGAGTTACGGTAAACGAACCAGGCGATGCCGCTGCTCAGTTGGATCACGAAAATCACGCACAAGAATGCTGAGTACTGAAAACAAACAAAGCATGAATTTGACGGTCACTCGTTACCAGGAACGAAGAAGAGGTAAACTCACGATGTAAAGGAGAATCGAGTTGCCGCTCAAAGTGCAACAGCAGGCCAGCATTCCCGTCAGAGCGATGCCCAAGCCGAGACCGATAAACACATAAGCAACAGTTGAGGTCACCGGGTTGCTCGGGTCGACATCCAGATACTTGTGCACTTCCATTTTCATCCAAACGCCGATTGTCAATATGGCACATCCTGTTGCCTGTTTAGATGGATGATAAAAGTTAATTAGCTAGAAATACATGAATAATGTATAATGAAGTCAAGTGCGCCGCATCTCTGTTCGAGTGTGATATTGATTTTTCCCGGTCACATATCCACAGGGGGGCGGGGATAGTAATTCATAACAACGGAAAGATAAGCGAAATTTACCCAAAAGATGAAGTTAAAAAGCATTAGAAGCATCTTCATGCAGGTGACAGCAGCTTGAGTTTGAAGACGGTTCGGCATTTTTCCAAATTTTCACGAGATTCAACCTCCGCGAGAGCAAAAACACGGCAACCTGACTCACCGCCTGACAACCGTATAAAGCGACCACTGTGTTTGTTGGGGGACGATATGGGACGTTCGCGCAGTGTTTCCACTTTCGTCTTATAAATTATTCTCGCTTTTCTGTTACTAATTATATTACTTTTTCGTTGATGTTTAAAAATGAAAATATATGTTAGTAGTATTGATTATATTCTTGATTTACTTCTCATTGCAGATGTTGCACATGTGTATTTTAATTTAGGTAATTAAGATCTGTTGCAATGTAAATATTATATTTATCAATCGAGACTTCCATTCCACGCACTTTCCGATTGGCTCCCACATCCGAGTAACTTTTAACATGGGCTCTTATGGCGGTAAAAATCTTATAACTCAATTTGCGCGGCAATGGCTATAGTCGTTCTGGAAAAAAGCCGCAAAACTTTGTTGATAATCTCTGTATTGTTTATAACTGTAAATATTTAGATTTTCGCTTCACGCTCGTCTTTAATTTGGAAGTACCTGCGCTCATTGCTGCATACGATCAGTAGGGTAAAAGCTCCCTACGCATTTAACGTCCTAGTAACTAACATTTAAACGAAGTATTTCAGGGACCTAACTGCGACTGTCAATCACAAGACAACACAACAATGAATCGTTTTTGTTTTTTAGGAATCAACTTAAATATGGATGGTTTACAGAGAGCGAAACCGATATTAGTTAAACTGCAGTTTAAGTTACGATCTAATCTAATCTAGAGGTTACAAGGTTAGTTTTATTTTGCCTGCAACAACGGGTTTAGTAACTTGCTACTTTCAGAATGACATCTTATTGATTTGAGCTTTACTATATTATTCTTGATTATTGAGAATTATAAGAAGGAGTTAAAAGCGGACGATACAAAATTTATTTTGCTCCGTAAAAAAGGTAGAAAAGACAAAAAGTCAAAAGGCTGACAAATTCGTTATCAAGAGCACGGATTTCGCGGACTGAATTTCTTTCCATTCCAAAAACAGAAGACGACAATCAGTTTAAGCAATACACAAGCAAAGCGAAATAAAAGAACTTAAGTTGCATGACGAGACCGACAATGAAGTTGAGTAGACGCTGTTGAGTGAGCCTTGCATATTGGTTGAGAGTCGAAATGAGGCTTGGCGTCCACCGACTAGGCTCCATGATTCGCGCCCCCAGGGAAGCGGTTTTTTAAGCGTTTTCATGTTAAGGTGGAGTTTGAGAATCGATCGCACCACTCGCAGGAAGCATGGCAGCAGCATCGGAGGGTTTCTTCAGAGGCTGGATTAGAAAGAGTCGCTCGCCCTTTTCACTGGTGAAGATCGGGCATCGCTTGTAGTGTTCAATCAGCTGATCCATCGAGGTGAATCTACGTAAACATTACAAGGATTAATATTTCCAGAATTTTTCGCATTTTTTTATATCACGTATTTAATTGTCATTCATTTTAAATAATTTACGATTCATTTTTCTAATTTAAATTATAAATAGGTTATAATAAATTTTCATCGTTTTAAGGGATTCGTAAGTTTTAACAGTTTGCTAGACTGGTGATTTCACATACATAAATTGAACAACAATGGAGGATTATAATGACATAATTTTTTTATTGTAAATAAATTAAACTCTATTTTTCATAGTTTTAAGAAATGGATTTTTAAGAATTTAGTTTGCCAGAATGATGATTTCACATACTTCCTCTGTCCAATGACGAAAAGGGCTCCTTCCAGGTGAATGCGGAAGTGTTTGTTGCGTCCAAAGGCTTTCAGCGATACCGAATAGCCACCAGCCTATAAATTACGCCACGAAGAATAATTAGTGATATATCAAGAAACTGATATTCTATTGATAGAATATTAACGAATTGGTAACTAACATTTGATTCGGAAACGCGAACGAGAAAGTCTCCCTCCTGGCCGTACTGAACCAGCAGGACATCAGCTTCAGCCCGGGTGATGGCGCCGAAAAACCATTCCTTCTCCTGCATCTGTGTCACGTTGCCGTTCAAGTTAGCGGGGACAGGGACGGTGGCTAGGCTTAATGCATCCAGACTTCGACTAACATCATTCATGCTTTTAGCGGCGCCCTGACCGTTTACGCCTTGCTTGCTCTGCAGGAGACTGTTGATTTCCTACAGAAAATGACATGTTAAATTAACAAGCAATTAAAGCCATATAAGAAATAGGTAAATTAATTCAAATGTTCATTTAGATGAACTATTAAGTTGTAATTTGAAATGGTTTTCTATTTCAGCGGGGTTTAAGTTACTTGAACGTAATTTTTCGGAATCAGCCCGATCAGACCGCGGGCATTCCTGGCCCGAGCCCACTCCGGATCTGCAGGAGGCCTGTCCAGAACTTCCAACCTTTCGCCTTTAACGAAACTTAGCTCTTCTCCGTTTTTCGCAGCAAAACTGTGAAGGGCCACAACCACTTCCAGGATGTTTTCCGCAGCCGAGTACATGTGCTCCCCGTTGGAAGACCCGTAGACTGAACTTGTCATAGAAGTTGACGGTTGGGGCAAAGGTTCAATCAATGTGTAGTTGGAAGGAAACCATCCGATCTTGTTCTCAAACTTCCCCCGCCACCACCCGTCTCCGCTCTTCTCCAGGACCAGCACCCGTGTACCTGCGAGACAAAAACCAATGAATGTAGAACGGTTTTGTTGACGTAAAATCAAGATTACCTTTTGATAATGATAATTCGTCAGGCTGTTGTGCTGTATAGTTATATTTGACGTAAGCCCAGCTGGTTTCGTTCATCTCAGCAAAGTGCTGCGGAGAATTTCCCACAGAGCCATGGTATGAGTGTTGGTGCACGAGCGGGGTGTGATGCCTGGTCATTAGCGGCGAATTCGGCTGACTCATGGGCGATGTAATCACATTGTGCGGGAGGGTCTTGTGACTGAAACTGCTCCCCTTCCCAAAGCTTTTCTTGATGTTCTCGAGCAGCGAAGTTTTCTCTTTGCGGACATAGTTCATCGGGATGTAGCCGACTTGATTCTGCGTGTTTACCACTCTCCACCAGTGTTTGCTGCCGTCTATGAGCAGTAGCCGCTCATCTCGCTGCAGGTTCAGCTCCTGTGGACCCTGAGCAACATAGTCGTACTTGGCTATTACGTAACACTCGGTTGCGGCTTTTCCTGCAACAAAAGAGAGAGTTGTGTTTTTAGTATTGTTTCGTTCAGGATACCCTTTCAATTGATCTTTATATACCCATTCCTTCCAAAGGTGTTGACAGTCACAACAATGTAATCTCGAGGCCACGGCAGTTCTCGGTGTGGAGTTGAATAAACAAGATTACCCTTCAGTTGTTTCGCTTCCTTCACTTATCCGAATATCAATTCGTTGTGCGCAAGGTAATACTAATAGATACAGGCACCGATATGAAATACACAAAAAGCTAAACACCTACAAGACAACGTTACGTGTGCAGAGACATCACTAATAAGATGGCATACAGGTTTTTCTCTTCGCTGGTTCGTCATATTTAGTTCATTCTTCCTCCGCATGGCGCGCTTTCTACCGAATAGTTTGAAGTTGTCTGATTCATTTCTTGACAATATGCCAACCGACCAAAAATGGGACGTAACCCACTTTGAGTTGTAGAGTGGAAATCGTACCGAAATCGTAGACTAATAATGTATCGTACATCATTAGTGTAAAACGTTTGAACATAACTGAATTTACTTGCCATGTTGAAACACATTTAATAAGGATTACTGAGACCTTACATTTCAGTAGCGATTCATAAAAAATAATACTTTATAATTAGCAAAGAAACATATTTTTTAAGATTTCTACGTCTCTATTTAATTAATAACAACATTTTATTAATAATAATTAAAAATAGGCTTCATAATTTAAATGACTGAATTAGATTAGTTACATTTGGTAAAATATTGGAATTTGAAATATGGAATAATTGACAAGATACAAAACAATGTGTCAACGTCGCAGTCAACAGCAAGATGTCGGCGCCCAAGAAGAAGCGGCAAGTCGATAACGACCCCGAGAATTCGTCCAGTTCCGAGGACGGTTTTAATGACGAAGACTTTGAAGATGACTCGGACGGAGAAGTCGAGGAAGAACTCGCCGAGAACGAACTCCAGGTACAGGTAGACTTCGAGGGACGCGCACCTGAAGGAGGCGATTTTCACGGCATCAAAAACCTGCTCTACCAGCTTTTCCTTAAGGCTCATTTAAACTTGTCGCAGATTGCTGATTTGGTCATTGAGCAGAATTTTATCGGCAGTGTGTTGAAGGTAACCAATTCATTCCCTGCACCATACTTATACTCTAACGCTAGAACAAACTTCTCAGCAATGTCTCGAAGACGAAGAAATGTCGAGCGACGACGAGGACTCTGAAAACGAAGTCTTTGGCGTGACAACTGTCATCAACTTGTCGTCCAAGAAGGTAGATGTGTATAAAAATATTCAGTGTAGTATGCATATCTATATTCATTCTTTTGATTGGCAGAACGTGGAGTGCCTAAGTCAGTTGACCAATTTCCTGCTGGAGAAATCGGAAGGGAAGCTCAAAGACGTGTTGCAGAACCCGTCAAACCAGGTGGCACTTCTTCTGAACGAGAGGTTTATAAACATCCCTCCACAAGTAGCAGTGCCGCTACTGGAGAACTTGGGGTAAGCCAGGTTGTTCCGCAGGTTAGAACCAATGAAGCTAAGTTGGATTTACGTTTCAGGCAGGAAATGACGGAGGCCAAAAAACGCGGCCAGAATTTTGACTTCACACATTACATCCTTGTTTCTAAGATCCACGTGGAAAGGCCACAGAGTAAAGGGCGTGGACAAAAGAAAGCAGGGAAGGATGGCGGAGAAATTCTGTGGACCAACGCTGAGGAGGAATGTGTTACCAAGGTGAGACAAACTTGTTTTGAATCAGATTTCTTGATTGGCTGTTCTTTAACGTAATGAAGTATAAGTGTCTCGTTTTAATTAATTTGTTGTCGCACTTTCCTAAAAAATAGATTGGGCAGTGCGTTGGTGAGTACTCGGTCAAGGACGAATCGGCCGAAGCTGTGTCCGGAACGTGGGACGAAGAAGACAACTTGTGGGAACCTAAGCGTAGACTATTGCTTTTCGAAGCTGGTCAATGGGGCAGTGTGCTGGAAAACATCAAGGAAATGTTGCAAGCTGAATAAACGCTTGGCTATTGTTCCTCGCCGTGTGTTTAATTTTCTTGATTAATTCGCTTTAAATGTATAATTAGTTGATTCTCTTTGGCTAATTAGGTACAATATACGCAATGCTGCGTGTTGAATACGTGCCAGTATTGTTACTCTTAAATAATTGTGGGATAATTTAGTCTCTTAATTATGGGCAGGTGTTCTTCGTGACCTCCACAATCTTGACTTACAAAGATAAAAAATATCCCTCGTCTGAAACTAGAATGAAAATCGATATGTTATTAATCAATTGGCTTACCATTCCAGTTTACACTCCGTCATCAGTCACACAATGTAGCTTTCGTATCAGCGACGAGCGAAAACCCGTTGTGATAACAGCAGTTTCTAAAAGTAAACCCAACACAAGTAGATTTTTTAAAAAATTATTTAGACTTCCTTTTTATTTTCGTTGAGAAAGCGAAAGATGCGCTTCATTAATAAAAGCAGATGTTTGAGTAATTGATCAATTAAATCTAGTTTAATAACAGAAGCCTTAACTCAATTCTTCCCAATATATCAAGAGGTATGTAAATAAGATGAGAAAATCTGAAATAACAGAGGCAGTTTGAATTTGGCGCGGCAGGCGGTTGCCTAGCAACCAGTTAACATGATGCTCTTATCGACTGGTAAACAGCAATGTCGTCTGAAATCTGAAATCGAGATGTACGTCAGATGATGTAATGAGTATTGAGGAGTCTGGCCTGAGTCTGGCCATGCATTTGAAACCGGCTTAAAGCTCTGACAGTTTACTTTATCACTACTCTACTGTTTCATATCTGGTGGCAGTCTTTGAGTATCTATTGATCTCGCTATAAGGGCTACTATGGAAAAGTGGGCTTTCACCTGCTTGCTGCTATGTTTGTTCGGTCTGCTCAAAGAACTTCGTCCCTCAGAGCCGTTTCTCACCGAGTATTTAATTGGACCATGGAAAAATTTGACAGTTGAAGAGGCACAGTATAAACTTTCCATCAGAAACTTGCTACTCTAAAACGCGGCTTATTAAACTTGCGTGTTTGTTTGTCTTTGTAGGTGACGCAGCAGGTCTTCCCCGTCTGGACCTATTCGTACCTGGCGCTTCTTGTTGTCGTCTTTCTTATTACCGACTTTGTCAGGTACAAGCCCGTCATTGTGTTTGAGGGATTTTCATTCATCGCAACATGGTGCATTTTGATCTGGGGACAGGGCGTCCAGGCTATGCAGGTATAGTCTTGGTTATGGCACAAGTTAAATTGTGTTGGCAGTTTCTAGTAACACTTTAATCTCTAGTGCGTCGAATTCCTCTATGCGGTAGCTACCTCAACTCAAGTCGCATATACGACATACATCTACGCCAAGGTTACACCTGAGAAGTTTCAGGTTGTCACAGCGTACACTCAGGCAGCTCTTCTTACTGGCCGTTGCTTGGGCGGCATCCTGGGCCAAATCCTCGTAGCTACTGGCCTGTGCGACTACTACACGCTCAACTTCATATCCCTGGGCTGCGTCAGCGCGGCGACAATTGTCGCAGTCACGTTACCATCCGTTCCGAGGTCGCTTTACTTCCACCGTGAAGACGGCATTCTGATAAAAGACGAGCCGAGCAACGCAGATCGCGAGAAGAAAGTCTCGATAGCCTTCCGTTATCTCTGGTCAGACTTTGCGTCAGCGTATTCCAACACCTACCTGATTAAGTGGTCCGTCTGGTGGGCCTTTGCAACCTGTTGCTACTTTCAAGTGCTCAATTACGTCCAACCGCTGTGGGAGAGTGTGGCTTCCCAGGATTCAAACACTATATACAATGGAGCAGTGGAAGCACTACAAACGTTCCTCAGTAAGCCTAATCAACTTGGGAAAATGTTATAAATTAGTTCAAGTTTAATTTTTATTTGAAACATCTTTAGGTGCCATAGCCACTGTAGCCATAGGCTATGCCCCGGTGAACTGGTCCAAAGCTGGAGAACCCCTAATGGCCCTTATGTCCATATTGGAAGGTGGAATGCTCTACTTATCAGCAACTGCCAATAGTCTGTGGGTGACCTACGCTGGCTACATCGTTTACTCGATATCGTACAACATTACAATCACCATAGCCAGGTATATTTGTAATGCGTTTCGATTTCGAATTTCAATTTCCTATAAAAAGCGGAATCGTTTTAAACACTAAGTAAGCAGTTAGGTGGATAGATAGGTAGATAGATACTATAGATACATAAACATAGATAGATAGTTTATTGCTACAGATATAACAGATGAGGTCATTTCCTTATTAAACAATCTTAGTTACTTGATTTTGTTTATTTGCAGTTCTGAGGTGGCCAAAGGACTGAAACAAGCCAGCTACGGACTCATTTTCGGCATCAATACGTTTCTGGCGTTGCTGCTGCAGACCGTCTTGACTCTGATCGTCGCCGATAACGCCGGTCTCGCCTTGTTACCCAGAGATCAAGTATATACGAAGATTTATGACTTTTTACAACGCACCACTAATTTCTCAATCGTTTAAACTGAATCGCCGTTCCAGTTCAAAGTCTACGGAGGATACTACCTCGTCCTGGGCTGCTTCTTCCTAGTCGTCACTGCCTATAGCGCAGGTCGCCGTGGATGTCTAACCAGAGGGTCTGCACCGAGAAGCATCCCTTAAGCGATTAGCGCTGGTTGTAGATTTGTGATAAACAAACAAACAAGTAAGAAACCAGTCTAAAGTTGTTAAACGTTCCGTAGTACAAGTATTGGATCATAAGTTGAGAATACAAGTTTGTTTGCCTCGTCGAATGGGTGTCTTTTTACAATGGGCTTTTATTGGGATACTCTTGTAAACATGAGGCGGCGACGTCGGGGCTGTGCTGCTGCCGAGTGGCGCCATCGGACGAACGTAATTTGAGACGCACTTTACGACTGGACAAAGAGGCAGCTTGAAGAACCCCCTGTCGGATTAACCGTAATGGATCTTGTTTTCACCATATAGGCGTCCTTAACGAAGGGTATACGTCGTCTTCATTCTTGATGATGGCGAATAGAGCGTTTAGTGAATGGTGAACAGCGTTTGAAAAGTAAGATTATGGTGGTTTCACAAAAGAGAGATGGAAGTTGTTGAATGATGAATGTTACTTCCCGTTTTTGACCAGATGTCATCTATTCTCTCAACGAGAAATGTCTCTTCCGTTTGGTCTGGATTGGACATTAGCAAGAGGGTTGACCTGACCACGACCTTTCATATTTCTATCTTGCCAACATCCCTTTTTCCTACTTTTTCGACTCTCCTAGACTTGCTAAATACTTAGAATGGGCAGTTTCCAAACCGGAACTTGAGATGGCTTTTGACGTGTTTACCACACGAAGATTCCTCGGACACTGAATGTCCAGACTTCCGTACAGTCTCTGATAACTCAGTCCTATATATACTTTGTATTGAGACAACTATTACTAATGTAGTAAATAGTTCCAACTAGTTGTATTACGTCGATAACAAACTGGATTGGATATGTATCTGTTCACTTCCACAGAAGTCGACTCTTGGTGGACAGCAGTAAATACTGAGGATTGATTATGAGCCGAGGCCAGATTTGAAAGTTTGTGTGGTGAAAACAAGGCACACGTGCCGACGAAAATGGCCGCGCCGGGGGTATAAACATGCTTTTCAGGACAAGCCATACGTGCTGATGACGTACAGCTGAAAGATGAACTCGTGTACGCGTCCATGTCGTTACAACCATACACGTACATCGCTTTCCAACATGGATCTTCGATATACAACTTCAATTATGTTGTGATTCGTTATAAACTCCTTACTTGTCTTCTACTGACCTATTTATCTACCTAACTATCTACCTATCGTCTATCTATCTATCTATCGATCTATAACGAACTGAATGATGTCATGGTAAAGCAAGACATGTAGGGAGACGGCTGTTACAAGGAAGAATGTTGACACGAGTTGCAGCTTTCGTTAGACGCCTCGTTAAACTTCGAATCGCCCCAGTGAAAATGAGAGTCACACGCGGGCCGAGCAGTTTTGCATCGCTCTCACAGGGCAAACAAAGTCGCTTCAGCCAGCTCCGGCAGGAGAAACCTTGCAATCAAAGATGAAACAACAAAATAACCGTCATCAGAATCGTTTAAACATATTAATAATTAACTACTAAATGTACTTCGACAAGTAGCTATATTTAACTTTTAACGGTTTATTTTCATGTAGGTTATGTCCTTCTAGTGCCAATGGGAACTTGGGAAGTCTTTTTGAGATTGGAACGAGCAAATGTTTCGCGGCTATCGTCACTTTGAAGTTATTGTTGGGATTGTGGGGTGGGGCGCGGGAGAGCACGTCTCGGTTTAACAGTCGCTCTAGAAAGGAGTCGACTCGTTTACTGGAAGATGGGAGTTTTTTTTTAACGGTTTGTGCTGTTTTCAATATGGCCACTCTTCCTTTTTTTCCCCGCCCCCTCGTTTGCCTTGAGTGCATCAGTTTGGGAAATAGCGACAGAGACCGGCCATGGAAATATATATCGATGTGGAAGAGAACGAGAGCCATCTTGACGCGAAGACAGATCCAATGACTTGCCTCTTTAGTCGGCCCCGTTATAGTCTCTTGAAAACCCATTTTGGGTGGAAGCTATATTCTTCTTCTCATATCGATAGTTTTAAACTTTATTTTACTCTGTGTGTATCTATCCGTTGGTCAATCTGTCGAACTAGTTAACTCTCTGTGTAGTTGTTGATCTATCAGTCTATCCATGTATCTGTTCATCCATCTGTCTATCTATATAACTCTGTCTATCTTCTACCTATCTTTCTATATATCCACAGTATCTATATGTCTATCGTCGATCTATCTATCTATCTCTCTCTCTCTATCTACCCAACTGTCAATCGATCCCCCTATCTATCTATCCGTTTGTATCAATCTGTTTATCTATCTGTCCATCCATCTGTCTACCAATCTGTCTGACTGTCTTCCTGTTCTCTATCTCTATCTATCTATCTATCTATCTATCTATCTGTCTGTCTGTCTGTCTATCTATTTATCTCTCTATCTACCTACCGATCTATCTATCTATCTGTCTATCTATCTATTTATCTATTTACATATCTGTCTGACTCTCAGTCTATCTTCTTATACATTTATCTCTATCTATTTTTTACCCCTAGTTCTCTACCTATTACCTCTAGTACTTCCAAAACTTAGTTCAATTGAAAAGGGAAACTGTAATGGCTAAAACTGCTGATATTGTCGAGCAAAGAGAAAACATGATGGCAACAAGTTGGAAGAATCGTCTTCGGTGACAACTTGAAGAATCAGTGACAGGTCGCAGGACGTTCCAGATTCCTTTTAGAGAATGAGCCTCTTGTCCTACACGAGAAGCATTTTTCAAGTGCGAAGAATTTTCTCACGTTAGTCATTTGATGGATCTCATTTTACCAAACTCTGAGGTCCCATTTCAACCAGAACCGTTGATAGCTCTCGAATGATCCATAGTAAATTTACGTGAATTTCCCAACAGAATTGCGAGTCAAATTGTCCGTCTTCAATGTTGACATTGAGAATCTAGTAAATTCACCTGAACCTTATCTTATAATCTGATTCCTAATAACAATTAAACTTAATCCTAATTCGACTCAATCCAGTTTCATTACGTTATCAAAAGAACAGCAGATTCATAGATGTTTCGTTTACTATAGAATCCCTAGAGACGCTGTAGGACTCAACAATGATTCCCCGCAACGGGTGAGTCATCAGCATCGGAGATAGCCGAGTGGTATGGACCCAGTAGGCTGTGCGCAATATGGATGGTTGAAAATAAACACTGGCAAGAATCTCCTGCTGTGTTTTATGGGCTTAACTACTCCAGTATGCGGCCGCTGATGGTGGGGTCTGTCATCCAGTGACCATTGTGAGTCGAGTGTGGCCAAGTTGCCAGCCCCTCTGATGCAGGGCCGCATCTAAAAAAGGGCTCGCAACGGCGTACCGCTTCAAACTTTGACATTTAATAACAGCAAAAGTATGTTTCCGAACTGACTGAAAATTACCAGTCGGATTCTAGTACACAAGTTGATATTTCAGGTAAATTTTGGTTGTCATAGGGGCGTAACTTTACAAGATACACGCGAAAAACCTTGAAGCCCTTATCTTATGCAATGCCCCTTTTTCGTGTGGAAGACTGTACACTCTGGTTTCAAGAGCGCCCTTTTTAGCACTAATGGATGAGTCGGTCCCTGTTAGTGTATCTGTGGTTACGAGCCCATCGACGAAAGGCACCAGACAATCATAACATAACTTTTTCCCTCACTATATGTATCGGGCCTCTGCTGCAGCGCCGCTTTTCAGCATTTCTTGGGATCTTTGCTCTAATTTATCCTCCATTTCAAATTTTAATGTTTTGTGTATCTCAGTTGATTTCAATGTTATCTTGTTCTTCTGATCCTGTCAGTTAAAGATCTCTGATATACTCTTATGGATATGGTTTTAGTTCTGAACTGCTGGCTTAAATGGCAAACGTGCGATATAGAATCGCCTAATGCAAAAAGCAGCAGGTGGAGGACCTGCTGAACGACCTACTGCTAACCGACTGCCTGCTGGATTCGGGCGAATATCAGCAGGTTCAACAGTTCCTGTGACTCCGTAAGCAACCAGACTGGAACTATATAGAGCGGGATGAACGGCTACGAGACCTTCCCACTGCAAAATGAATTAAACTGATCGTCTAATACTGGGAAAACATCAATTAGAATAAAGGTAGTTAAACAAATTGTATGCGTGTTTACATAGGGATGTACCTTTGATGTTCCTTCAAGGTACTCTCGATTCATTTGAAGAAGTATAGTTGAAATCTCGTGAAAATGAATGATCCGGTGACGTTCTACTTACTGCAAGAGACACCAGAAGAATCTGCAGTTAATTAAACTCAACAGTAATCGTAATGTAAACTGAAAGTCATCTCAAATAACTGCATCTTACCCTTACCATGAAAACGAAAACTGTAACTGACCTGATGCGTATGATAACGACCGATCAATCGGATTCACCGTTTCAGTTTAAAAACTGCTGCTTCGGTCATGCGGACAGAAGCTATTGAATACATTGAACCACCTGTCCGTTGGCTAAATATAATGTATAACAATTCTAGTGCCCAGAATAACTGAGCACACTTAATTGACAGATTTCAGATGCATAGATCCTAGTAATACAAACTGAAATCGCGAATCTATGCATCGACAAAGACTTACCTTAAAAGTACCGGTAAGTATGTCCTATTAGTTACATTCATATGCTGAAAGGGAACTTTAACGAGTTCTGATGTAAAGGTTAAAACGAATCGACTTGAATCAGGATTCAACAGACAAAGAGTTGGGTGAGGAGTCAACTTACGAATGGATTTTGGTTCGATTAAGGTAATTGCGACTCATTCGTGCGCGGGGGCTTAATTTGGGGTGGAGGGGTTGGGGGTGTAGTGAGTGCGTTGCACGTGTCAAGTTCTGAGTTTCGCAGGAACACTTGACACAATTTAACTTAACCTTAGTTCCCAATACAAAAACCAGCAGGAGCTGCTAAACGACCTGCTATTAAACCGTCCACCTGCTTGATTTGGGCGAATATCAGCAGTTTCAGCAGTCGCTGCCCTCATTTAAGCAACCGGACTGGAACCAAAGTTATGGTTGAACTACTGGTAGACCTGCTGGTTTTTTGCACTTCAGCAGCATTTCAGTGTCAAACAACGTGTTTATTATGTGAATCTTACTTGCTTGTTGCCTCAAACGTACTAGTATTTAGCTAGCTGTTTATCATAGTCTAGGGGTTTTACTCTACCAAGGGTTGCACACACATGAGAAAACTATACTGAAGTAAACTCCCTCTAGGTTCGTGCGAGCAGTAGAGAGAGAGATGAAAAGGCTTGTAGGGATAATGGTCGGGCAATTTAGTACGGCCACATTGTCAGCACAGTGTCAGTGGAGACGAAGCCACAAAGGCGACTAATCTGTTAAGCGTGTCATCAATATATATGAACAGCAAAGGCTTTGAATCAATATTAGCCAGCCGTGGGCCTGTACAATCAATCCCAACTTGCTCCCCCTTTTTCTGACCTGCCCATTATACAGCCTTTTCATGACAGAGAGAGAGAGAGAGAGATTCCCCTTTAAGCTATACTGTTAACTTACAGCAAACGTATCGGGTAACTTGGTGAAAAGCATCTTTGTTTATCTCTGTTCCACCCCGATTATGATCTTGTAGTAGTAAATTGAAAGTTTCGAGCAATAATAACTGTTAAAAGTACGATAATCGATCGGTAATGTGTTGAATCGATAACTTGCAACAAAAGCTGGTAATCTTCAAAGTGCCTGATGGATCAGGATTTCAGAATTCAGCGTGAATTTCGGCGGTAAAAGTTGGGATATTAATGTTGAATCGATTCCCTACAACAGTAACAGTTGGAAATCATTAAAGTGCAGGAGGCCATATTTCAGATATCGGATAAATCGGTAAAAAGCAACTTTATTTATCTGTACTATACATCCCTAATGGGAAATTGTATAAGGTTATACCGCCTTATTTTCCCACCAAATAGCTGTTACAATTAGACTAAGCGGTAAAGTTGGTAATCAATAATGTTGAGTCGATTTCCTGCAACAATAGTTGGTAATCATCAAAGTGCCAGAGCCGATAAGTGTAAGGCTGAGTTTTAGGAATCGAGACCCGCCGCGGACGACGCGCAATTACACTGGGTAAAGCTTTGGTTGTAATCGACGCGCGCAGGCGAAAAGGCTAATTGCAGTCCATGTAGTAAACATGTCGTCGCCCGCATAAGTTCTCCGATGTGCGTCTCTTGAAACACTTAAGAAAAACTGATGCTGTCGTTCTTTCTATAGGCGCCCTCATTGGTTACCCTACCGGTGCCAAGGACTTCCCCCTCCTGGATCCCATTGGAGGATCTCCTGGATCGCTTCTTGAAAAGCCAGCCTCTCACATCAGTCGCACTCAGTCCCTTCTGGACAGTCGCACTGGAAGGACGTTAAGTGTCGCTCTCACCATCTTCACACAAGAGACGTAAGAGAAATGGACGGCGAAGCTCAAGCTAGCGATGGTATCGTTTCCAAGCAAATCTCACCGACGCCGTTTTCCATAGCCGATATTCTCAAGGAAGAAACAACCAAGAATATAGTCAAGAATAGCCAGAATGTAGTTTATCCTCACTTTTTGGCTTTCCACCCGTGGAGTTGTGCTGTGGGACACGGAGATTTCCTGACTGGGAGAGCTTCTTCCTCCGATGATGTCGCCTCGGTGACCGAAGAGGAAGAAGATGACGTCGTCTCGGCCGACGACGAAGACGACCCTGTCGATATGCGCATGCAGCTTGATATCCACTCCAGGAAAGGTAGGATAATTTTGCATCCAGTTCTAAACACATTCAGTGTTATACAAGTAAACTTGCTTTGGTTGACTTACTGCTTTAACTGACGTACATGTAATTGTATTGTAATGTATGGTGCGTATGTAGTTAGAATAGTATTTTATAAACGTCAGTATACGACATCCTGTCGAAACGCCTCGATCAGTATTTTAAAGGTGTAGCATTTACTGTTATATATATAGTTATTCACTAGTATCTTAACTATTCAGATAACTCTATGGGCCGTTTTAGTCCGACATTTGACAGGATCTAGATGGTTCAAATAACCTCTTCTAGTGCGTTACGTGCACTAAGCATGTCCGTTATACAACTTGATGTGTCCGTTGTGCTGTGAAACTTAATATCTTTAAGATCGTTATGCCTTGCACATGAGAGTGAGAGAGGGAAAGAGATACAGCACTTAAGGAGGACACGTGTAAGCTTCATTTCAAGTGGATTCTTAACGATAACGTTCCTTGTATGCAAACCATATACTACTTCAACCCCGGCTAGAGGGGCTTGCAACTCTTATCTGAAACTCTATCGCTTTTTATCAGGCAACAAATTTAGTTTGGAAACCCCTACGTGGTACTTTGGTAAGGGTTCTGATATCCTCTCTTAAACAGCAATAAGACTGAAGAAGCATATGCTCAGTGAACTGATACAAACCATGAATTTAACTTAAGAATGATAGAAAAACAAGCTTACTGTAGGATCACATGTGAAAACGACTGACTGAAAGTATGAAACGCTTAAGACTAAGTTTTGCTGGTTTTCAGGACGCCTGAATGGCCTGTCAGGTACAACTAGTCTCAAATCAGAGATTGGATCGGATTTGGGTGTCCGAAACCGGAAGAAACGGTCGCGTGCCGCCTTTTCCCATGCCCAGGTGTTCGAATTGGAACGGCGCTTCAGTCACCAGAAGTACCTCTCGGGACCGGAACGAGCTGATTTAGCGCAGATGCTAAAACTCACAGAAACTCAGGTACAGCTTAATTAGTACGAAAGTAATTGTGAATCTTCAGACAAGTGTTCCGTGGACTTGCTAGACGATAACTCGTTAATTGCTACGTTGACGTAAAATACCGTCATTTATATATAGATAGTTAAGTAATTAACTAACGCTGAGTAGTAGCTAAATTGTTAAGAAATAAGTACATCCTACAGCAGGAGGTAATAGTAGTAGTAGTAGCAATTGCAGTAGTAGTAGTAGTAGTAGTAGTAGTAGTAGTAGTAGTAGTAGTAGTAGTAGTAGTAGTAGTAGTAGTAGTAGTAGTACTAATAGCCGCGTATAATTGTAGTAATGTTACAGTAGTAATATTAGCAGTAGCATTAGTAGTAACATTGGTAGCATTAGTCTAGTAGTATTAATAAGGTAGTAATATCAATGTGGTAATAGTAGTGGTAGTGACGGTGCTAACTATTCCGTCTGTATGTAGCAAGGTATGCTAACCAAAGTTCTGCTGTATTTATCAAGTCAGAACATGCCCAAATAAGTCAACAAGCGTGCAAGTAGCAAGTTGTGAAGTTATAAAGCTAACTATAAACAGTAAGGCTAGTAGTTTTATGAGCGGTACAAGTCATAGTAAACGTATGGTAAGTAGCATTAGGAAAACTAAACCTAACGAAGCTGGGAAGCAAGGATCTCTCATTACAATAACAGGTAGCAAAAAGTAGTAACTACTATTAGTAAGGATAGTGTAATCTATATAAAAGTGTTAGTAGTAAAAACAATAGCGGCTAAGATTATATAACCCTAACAAAAGCCCAAAGTACTAGATAGTAGAACTACTAGTATTTAGCATCTTAGTGTTGTGGACTAAATCTAGTAAATAACTATGTAACAGAGCTAGTAGTAGGATTAGCTCACGTTGCTCCTATTGGGAAAATGTCAGAACAAGCACAAGTTGACTAGGATTGTTTACTAGAATTATTTACGAGAATGTTTTTAGCTAAATAACTTTACAGTGCTAACTGGTTAAACTATCATAGTTTTAAACAGAACTATAACAGAAGCAACAACATTCAGTTCTATTTAACTTGTGTCCGTAAAGAGGTTATTAGCAACGATCATATGGGATACATTAACAGCACGAGGCTATCGGTCTGTCTATCTACCTATATCTATTTGACTGTCTGTCCATCTATCCATCAATCTATCTGCCTATCTACCCAACTATGTGCCTACCTGTTTATCTAACCTATCTATCTATCTGTCTATCTTCATGATTATCTGTCTATTTGTATCTGTCTATCTATCTAACCACCTATCTACCTACCTATCTACCCGCCTACCTACTACATATCTCTTTACCCATCTATCTATCTACCTAACCTATCTATCTATCTGTCTATCTTCATGACTATCTGTCTATTTAAATCTGTCTATCTATCTAACCACCTGTCTACCTACCTATCTACCCACCTACCTACTACATATCCTACATATCCTACATATGCTACATATACCTACTACATAATATAAGTATCTATCTATCTGACCTATCTATCTATCTGTCTATCTGTCTATCTGTCTATCTTCATGACTATCTGTCCTACCTATCTACCAACCTACCTACTACATTTCTCTTTACCCACCTATCTATATATCTATCTATCTATCTAACTATCAACCTGTCTGTTTATTAACTTTCATGAAAACTAGCGTAATCAACTCATTCGCTTCAACATGTTTCAAACAAGTTTCTTGTTTCCGTTCAGGTGAAGATTTGGTTCCAAAACCGTCGCTACAAGACCAAGCGTCGGCAGTTACAGCAGCAGCTCCAGCAGCACGGTCACCCACACCAGCATCAGCATCAGCATCAGCAGCAGCAGCACCTGCACCAGCAGCAGCCCGGTTCATCATCGTCCTCTCCGTCGTCGTCAACAGCGGCAGCGGCTGCAGCTGCAGCTGCTGCATCTCTAGCCTTCAATAACATTGCGGCGGCCCTGCAGACGTCGGCGGCGCGCCGAGTGGCGTTCCGCGTTCTCATGCGAGACGATCACCCCGGGCTGAGTCCGACACTACCAGACCCGGCCGCCGCCGCTATGAATTTTAATCTGCCGCCATATTACTATTACCCTCCGCTTTTCCCCGCTTTCAATGAGCAGAAAATTCCTCACCCGTAAAATAAAAACCGACCCATCTATTCATATATATATCCAGCAGCTTGTATTTTGTTCACTTTTTTATTTGACATGTTGACTATTTTGCCCTTTTACATGTGTGTACAATGTTTATACAGTGTTAATGTAAACTATCAACCATTGAAACGTACCATCAAATAAATGGTTACCATGCGATAATACTCGTTAACTATCCTAACTGATCTGTCTGTCTAAAGCTAATCACCTAAATCATGGGATCTTCCCGTTTCGATTGCGATCAAAGTTGAATCTATAACTGGTATCCTTTTTGACTTGTTCAGTAGTTTGACTCCATAACTGAATCTTGAAGAATTAGAACATCTTATCTGAATTATAATTCCATTGCAAATCTTTGTTCTTATAGTTTAAACTAATCTAGGCGTCTCTCCTCGTTGCTTAATTAATTATATTAAAGATATATAAACAACGGTCTGTCCTAATTTTTCTCATCTCTACAGAGGGTGGAATTTTGATGGATGCTGGTGCGATGCTGAACTGGCAGAAACACTTGGCTTGTGTAAATTACCGTATCAAAGGTCACCAAACTAAAAGCAATAAGAGAGCAGAAAAAAAAAATAATTTTGTAGAAAAATTTTTAAAAGAAAACAGAAAGAAGGGAACACGAAAAACACGACGAGAAAAAAACCAGAGGAGATGAAGGGGAAACTTGTTGAAAGTGTCTCGGGAAATCTGTTCACTGTTGGAGAAACACGAGACTATATACCAGAAGGGGTTACACATTTATTACTTAAAAGAAATATAGATTTAAAACATCTTTTTATCTCTGTTTTCCAGTCATCTTGATTGTATCCAACAGCGCATACAGTTTGATTTAAATTCATAAAGTTAAATGCAATTGGGGAGTCGTTCTTATTGAATGTTTAATATTCCTTGTGTGTATTGAACTACAGTATCGAATGGATTGGCAGGAAGGAATGTAAGATAGAGCAAATGAGATTAAGAGGGTTAAGACGTCTTAGCAGCTGGTTACAAGTTGTCCGTTACGGACCCTTCTCGAGTTGGGAGGTCGTGAAGCTTGGCTCTTGCTCTCTTTCACTGTGGGGCCTGTTATGGGCCAACTTGATGTGTGTGTGTGTGTGTCAGTGTGTGTGTGTGTGTGTGTGTGTTGAACGTGCTGCTGTGTCTATTATGACGCTTTAAGATGTTATGGAGTGCTCTGCTGGTGCCCTGCTCTGTTCCTCATGTGCACAACAGGCACCTTCTTCTGTTTATTTGACAAAAACACACAAACATTGTGAATCTTGGCTTCCTCTTACTTTTTTCTGCACAGCCAGCCAGATTCTCTTTGTTCTTTTCAGCTTTAAATACATTTTTTTCCAGTCGTGTGTAAGTAATAGATGATTCTATGTATGATTTAAGTGTTTTAATTTTGCGTTTTAACTTTAACTTTGCTGTTATGTTATTCTCCTATAATTTTTTATATTTCCACTTAAATACTTTCGTATTTTCACTGTGTATTTCAGATTTGAAAAATTTTCATCTGCGCTTTTCTTCTGTGAAAATACACGGGATGGGGCAATTGGACCACCCTTTGGGGTCACTATGGGACATGCTTTAGAAACACGATTTTGAGCATTTGAAGCCGTTTTAGACTGGTCCCAAAGAGACCCTAATCGGTGGTCCAATTGCCCCAACCCCAGTGTTTTCGCTTTAAAAAAAACGGTCACTCTGTATTTCCAAGACCCATTAAAGCTAAGAACTACGTCCATCCATTCAACAACCTATCTATTGACTTCTGTCTGTTGTCTATCTATATGTCCATCTACCTATCCATCTATCCGTCTATATATCCATCTATATATTATCAATCTGTCTATCTATCTGTCTATCTGTCTATCTGTCTGTGTATCTATCTATCTATCTACCTATCTATCTATCTATCTATCTATCTATCTATCTGTCTATCTATCTATCTATCTGTCTATCTATCTATCTATCTATCTATTTATCTATCTATCTATCTGTCTATCTATCTATCTATCTATCTATCTATCTATCTACCTATCTATCTTTCTACCTATCTAAATATCTGTCTATCTGTATGACCTCGTTATTCAATTTTTGCAATTTTTTAACAACGTTATTAGGTTAATTGCGGGATTCCTGTTCTTAAACAAGAAGTTCTAATTTGTCAACAGCTTGGGGGTGCTGACTGCGTGGAGATTTGTTTACTAAGATGCGTGTGTGGTCGAGTGGTCTTGTGCCGGGCAATTAACGAAACATTTGAAACCCTACTCTTGACTTTTTATGTCAACCCTAACATTCAATTCCCCAATCCCTTTCTCGCTTCTGTGCACACTCAGAAAAAAGCTCTCGATCTGTTCGGTCTCGAAATAAATATGAGTAACTCAATTTGAAACCCTGCTGAAAGCCACACGTTCAGTTGTTAACAATAACTCAGTAAGTCTTATTATCAATCCGACACGATTGCCATGTTGTATTAGCACTGAATAAACTCGTATAACCATTCTAAATGATCAAGTTAAACATCAGCTATTAACAATTAAGTACTCTCAGTTAATCGCTAGTCTTTACAAAGTAGTGAATCAGATGTAAACAGCTAAACTGAACTATGATGTAAGATGTTATTAGTTTTGCCCATCACAACAGATTTGAAACTAACAAAACAGAACTGAAAAAACACTCGCCCATGAAATTATCCGATCCGGAAGTGTGTGTGTGTGTGTGTGCAATAAAGGTTCTGGCGCAAGATGATGATGATGTGTGTATATATATAACATGCAAGCTTATAGAGGGGCCGTATATCCTTGACGTAAGCACAACATTGGTCGCTTGTCGAGACGACTTGCAAAGACGATCCTGATGTCGTGGGAGCTGTTGAGTGTATTTCTTTGTTGGTAAAAGGATGCCATGTGATGTTGAGGAGAAAGAGAAGAAGCTTGCAGTGTTTGTGTTTTTCTTGTTATAAAAGCCGCGTTTGGGAAAGGAGCATGGCAAGGGCGGACCACCCAATCAACGTAACGCTAGACCATCAAGATGGCCCGAACCGACACCAGATCCACACACCATGTGTGTGTGTGTGTGTGTGTGTGTGTGTGTGTTTGACTATTTAGTCATTATAGACTTTAGGGCTAGTAATATTTCCTCTCATACCATAAGAAGCGCACACGCACGAGTCTATAGTTCGTATAACCTATGTCCATCCTATCTATGTATCTGTCTACGTATCTGTGTAACTATCTATCAATCTATCTGTCCATCTGTCTGTATATCCATGTATCTGTCGATGTATCTATCTGTCTGTTTATCTATCTGTCTATCTATCTATCTTTCTATCTAACTATCTGACGTGAACCTATGATCTATGTTGACTAACTGTCTACCTACCTTTTTATCTATCTATCTGTCCATCTATCTGTCTTATATCTATCTATCTATCTATCTATCTATCTCTCTATCCGCCTATCTATATATCTATCTGTCTATTTATCTATCCATCTATCTCCGTACCTCTCTATCTCTCTAACTCTCTATCTATCTATCTATCTATCTATCTATCTATCTATCTATCTATCTATCTATCTATCTATCTATCTATCTATCTATCTACCCATCTATCTATCCATCTGTCTACCTATCTCTCTATCTATCTACCTGTCTATCTATCTATCCATCTATCCTCTGTACCTCTCTATCTTTCTAACTCTCTATCTCTCTACCTATCTATCTATCTATCTATCTGGCTGTCTTACATCTTTCTGCCTATCTATTCATTTGCAATTAAAGAACTGCACATATCAAATATCGATATTCGCATGAGATCTGCCGTGCGCATATATATGTTTTACATATTTCTACATTTTTTTTATTTATTTACGCGTTTTATAACGTTTTAATTATAACATTTCAATAACTATTGTAAAATAGAACTATAATGGGAAATTTAAATCGAGCTGGGAACTAATAAGAATTCATTAAGATAATTGTAATCAATGTAACAACAATTCACATATTAAACATTACTTAAGTGAAGAATGTATTGGGTCATGGCACTGAATAATACACTTATCCGTGCTTAATATCACAATTAGCTGACTTGTCGGGTCCATTACAGTTGAGGGATTTAGACTTAATCCGATTAGTGCTTATGCACCCCAACCGGTATTAACCAGCCAATAAATCTCGACTAATACTCACCTCGTACATGCGGGTCAGCGGGTACTCTTCGAACAGTTAACACAGCAACTTAACCGCATGTTTAGTAGTGATTAAGCCGATGATTTTATAGTGCTCAAAGTTGTGTAGGCATATGGTGTTTGAATAAAAGCTATTCATTTACGGTGCAAGAGTTAAGATAGTTTAATCATCTGTTTCAGTTCTAATCAATCTATCTATCTATCTATCTATCCATCCATCCATCCATCTATCTATCTATCTATCCATCCATCCATCCATCCATCCATCCATCCATCCATCCATCTATCTATCTAATCCATCTATCTATCTATCTANAAACAGATAAGGAGAACCAGGTAGAGATGAAGTTCAGTGCAAAAGACTACAAAAAGACACAGGCAAAGAAGAAGGGGGCCATGGGCGAGAGCCTGCATGCCCCCGAATATGATTTTAAAAAAAAATCCATCTATCTATCTATCCATCTATCTATTATCTATCTATTATCTATCTATTCTACCTATATCTATCTATCTATCTATCTATCTACTCATCTGTCTTCTCATCTATCTATCTGTCTGATCTATCCAATAACGTGTCTATTTATCTATCTATCTAATTACTCATCTGTCTTCTCACCTATCTATCTGTCTGATCTATCCAATAACGTGTCTATCTATCTATCTATCTATCTATCTATCTATCTATCTATCTATCTATCTATCTATCTATCTATCTATCTATCTATCTATCTATCTATCTATCTATCTATCTATCTATCTATCTATCTATCTATCTATCTATCTATCTATATTTTATCTTATATACCATATTATCGTATTTACTACGCTTCTTAATTTATACATATCTATATTATATATATAATATACATGTGCATAATACTAATTAGCCTTGCCGTGGTTGAAACAGTCAATTCATAGCCCAGGTTACAAGCGAAAATAACTGATTATACATTACGCGCAAAATGCTTTACAAAACACCTGAGATGGGATTAAAACGAGACATAGAATTTCGGGTATTGATAGATTCCCGTTGACTTGTAAAAAGATCCAATAGGCTAATATATGGAGGACAATAGAAAGTTTCTGCCAGGGAGTTGTTTCTTTGTGTATTAAAAGAGTAAGGTGCTGATTTATTGACCTAGCCGTGGCCATAACCTCCAGTGTTCGCGCACTTGTTTCTTTCTTTTATTCCCTCTCGTATAGACTCGGCACATTTCCTCGTCTCTTTAAGACTTTCAGGGCTTGAGATTAACCTTTCAGCTCATGTTAATGGAGTGTTCTCTTTATTAGAGTACTCTTGGCTTGTACATACACCAGTGTTTCACTCAAAGTATATCGGCATGATGTACTTTGTCTTGTATGTTATATACGTATAATGCAAATACACTTATGATTGGTTAATTACGGGTATCATTACTAATGGCCGTCAGCTTTTCTGGCGTACAATCTAGGGCAAAAAAAGCAGCTCTCAAGGGGGGAAAGTTGATTGCTTACTGCTCCTGCACTTTCAAAGATATAGCAACCCAAAAAATAACATGTGTAGACCTAGTCGCACTTAATGCACATCTTAAGTTATGTTGAAATCGGTGCGTTAGTTTTGCCAAAATAAAATCATACATGTTGCGTATTAGCGTCTTATCTAATTTTAAAAAATAGCCTAGTGAGGTTCTGTTTCTTTCATGTCTGGAACATTGACTAAGCTTCGTATAGTACGATGATTGAACTTTGACCTACGCTGAAAATCCACGTTCTCCAGCCTGTTCTCTTGACTTTATATACCGGCTTGTTTCAAATAGCGATTCTAAAACTCGGAGTTAACTTGTAAACTTGTACTTTAATGTTTCATATACAAGTTGGTATGCGTGTATCTGTTATTGACCCACTTCTCTGTTTAACGACTGAAAAATCCAGCAGACGGGTGAGGTTGTAACACGAGATCGAATTTTGCAAAAAAAATAAAAAAAGACGAGCGGATAGGACGTTGAACTTCCCCGTTAAAATTCCAGGCGCCAACGGATCAAAAGGATCTTTTTTCATTAGTGCCAAAAGGACATTAACGCGTTTAAGCGGGTCGCGCGAGGTTACGGCTTGGCGTCTCAATCTCATTCTTGTCTCTGGAGCAATGCATGCGGAAACTGTTACAAGTGGAAATTGTTTCGATCCTAATGAGTAATCCGAGAGGGAAAATTCTCCGGCATGCACGGAATGCACGTGTTAGCAGTAGTATGCGACATATAGCCGGCGAGCTGCCCCAATGTCTTTAATTCCCTAATAGGCGCCATATAGCCGTGCAAGAGGGAGTCGATCCTTTGTGCGTGCTTAACCGTAGATCTTCATATTATCATTTATTCACAACTTTTATTAATTTATATGGAATCATTGTATGTGTATAACCTTTCCGCTGAATTCACCGGACGGCGGGATAACGTGCGTGACCTTAGCGCTAATCGAATGACGTCCCACTCGGTCACTCATCTTTTAGACTTTTCAGTATCCACCCTTTTTAAAGTGTAACTTCACCACTTTCGTGAATTGATATCAGTTGTTAAACCGTTCGGTTCTGTGTTAATTTAATCGATATTTCCAGTTGGTTTAGTGAAGTTGAAGAATGTATACAGAGGGTTCTTGCTGGGGAAAAGTAGATTGCTTATTGCTCCTATACTTTTAAAGGTAAAGCTACCAGAAAAATACTGGGTATGAAGCTTGTAGTACTTAATGTATTGTTAAAGTTTCGTTGAATTCGGTTTGTTAGTTTAGCCAAAATAAAATCCTAAAAGTTAGAAGTTCTAGACTACTACTTGGACGACTAGAGTTCTAGTTAGTTAGCTCTAGGCTGTAGACACGAGTGGTCATTCTATGGTTAGGGTTGTTACTTAACAGAAATTCCTATATCGCTCTAATTAAAATTAATCTTGCACTGTTTAAAGGAACTGCGCATACCACTGTTTAAATGATGTCCCACTCGCTTAGTACCTAATTTTGTACCTTCGTAGTTTACATATTGTACTTTCGTGTACATAATACTAAAGCGATTGAATCATATTGAATTTTAAGCTATGTAAGGTTATCTAGATTCTTTTATACTGTCGAATAGACTGAACCTACCGCTACTTAAATGACGTCCCACTCGCTCAGTTCTCCTTCGTCATCCTGCCTTTTCCCCGTTCATGGTCAATTTATTTTAAAATAATTTTAATATGATTACAGTTAAATGAAAGTCAGCTTTATGAAGGTATGCCGTAAATCATAAGAAATGGTGCTATTATTGGAAGAAACTGCGCACACTGCTGTTTAAATGACGTCCCACTCGACTCTAGCTGTTTACATTTCGACAGAATTGACAGAAACATGAACATACTTGGATATACCAGGCAAACGTCCTTTAAGTAGATTTGAGAAACGTCCTACACTAACCGTTAAACGTCAATAATATTTTGAATCATCTTAAGTTTCAAATGTTCATTTGAAATTATTAACCATGGTGTGATCTTATTAATTGCTGTAGGAGATAAAAGAGGCCACAGAAGAGTTAACTTACGTTGACATGGACTCCTCGGACTTTGTACGTCACAAAGTTGGGCGAATCTCTGGGTACGTATCTAAAGAACTCCTCTCCATCTTTGTACCACTGGACGGAGTAAAGAATCTCTCCTTCCATGTCCACGTCGCATAACAGAGTAGCAGTTTCGCCGGCCTGAATGACGCTAGGTACGGATACTTGAAGTAGACGGATGTTCCAGCACCCTGTTCGTAACGATATCAACATTTTGCAATCCAACTATTCATTGTTATTTGATGATGTTTACAGATTAGCATATCAGGTTATAAAAGTTGGCTTTTCTTTATAAAAGTTGGAGTAAAGTTTACTTGGTCAGTCTGTTTTTAGAGTGGGTATAGGAGAGTAGTAATTGAAAACAAGTTTTGGGTGTCGTCTCGTGTTAATGTAGACGTACTTGAGTCGGAAAGGGAGCGAAAGGGGGGGATTGTTTTGCATTGCGGTAGTTGTAAGCTTGTAATGTGAGTGCCGTCGTGTTTTGCGGCTTTGCATGCTTAATAAAGCTAATTCGCGACTTTGGATGAATAACAAGTGAAAGCACTGTGGGACGAGTACCACACGCACAGTGGTACAGCTC